>PVIH01011766.1:0-67346 GCA_004025045.1 Sigmodon hispidus | reverse complement strand
GAGGAGCAGGAGGAGGAGCAGGAGGAGCAGGAGGAGGAGGAGCAAGAGGAGCAGGAGGAAGAGGAGCAGGAGAATCAGGAGGAGGTGGAGAACTTTGAAACTAACCGTCCAAAGAAGAGTTCGAAGTATCAGCTTTCCTGAAACCTCTTGTCTCTCCTCCTCCATGGAGAGATTCCTTTTGTGAACTTCAGGAGAACTTTCCAGAAGAAAGAATTGCCTTAATGACAGATGTTTCCGGGAGCTTCCACCAGCAGAGCTCTCATGTCACATGCTCTTGACCCCAGCACCAGGGAGCCAGGAGGATCTCTGTAAGTTCCAGGACAGTCAGGGCTTGTTACATAATGAGACCTTGTCAAAAAAGAGAGAGAAAGACGAGGAAAGACATAAAGACACCGCCCACATCTCGGAGGACCCTGAACTTTGTATTTCCCTTTAAATAATGGTTCCCTGTGGCAGAGTCCATATCTAAACCTGAAGCACCCAGGTGATTGATCTGCCTCCCGTCTCACACACACACTACAATTTGACCTCCTTAAAATAATCCAGGAAACCCAGCCACATAAAGCAGAGATCCAGTAGTCATACAGCCCTGTTTGTGGAAAAAATAAAAAATTATCATGTTTTATGACACTTCAGAATTTATTCACAACTGACTAGTCATCAAACTTTAAATTTTCCCTTGAAATGAGAAACACTATAATTAAAAAATAATAATAATGGGGAGGGATGAATTACTTTGAGACTGGTAATAGAACTGTAAAAGAAGATAAAAACTCAGTATCCACTAAAAATAAAGTTTGGACAACATCGTAGGTATTTGTAGTAGCAGAGGAAAAGGTAGAAAAGCAGCCTTAGTCTCATGGTGTTTTTAGGCCTGGTGAGAAGGAAGGAGATAGACACAGATTATCAATGTGGTGAGCGATGCTATGAAAAAAGATAAATGCAAAAATTAGGGTCACGGGTGCGAAATAAGAACAAGAGGGTTTTTGGAGGTGGGTGACATCTTACTATCTAGATGGGCACTTAGGGGACTAAAGGTGAAAGTATGTGCAGGGAGCTTCAGGGGGAAAGCAGAGAAACTTATTCAAAGCAAAGGGACCAGCAAATATGAGCAAATGGCCTGGGGAGAAGTGGCCTGTGGCTGGAGGAGGTAGGCAAGGTCAGAAGGAACACATGACAGCCATATGGAACTGTACAAGTGTCCCTTTGGCTTTGCTCAGCACTGAGAAAGTGGTAGACATTTCTGAGTGGGGAAGTGGTTGGATCTGACCTGTGATCTGTCCATACAGGACTGGCAGAAGTCAGAGATGGAAACAGTGCAAACTGCTGTGTCCACGCTGGACTCCCTGGTTTCCTCTTGGCTGTCAAATGAAGGGTCAAGGAGAATCTCTGAAAGAGATGGTCCAAGCAAGCCTCTGCTTCTTCTCTCATCATTCTGTCCAAGCCTGCCTATTCCTGTTCACCACTGTATCTCACTAGCCTTCCTGAGAATCAACCTCCAAGATTATGGGGTCCTACTCATGAACAGATTTTTTTCTCCCCACTGGAGGGCAGAGCATAACCCAGAAGCTCCAGCTTTCTGCCCTGCATCCCTGCAGCTTTGCAGGGTGATGCTTCCTTATTCCCTGGAAATCAGCCTTGATGAACATGAGACTGAATACTCAAAAAAGACAAAGTTTAGTTCAGAAAGCTATTTACTTCCAATGATCCCGACTGTTCACCGACAGGACTAAGGCCTCAGGGTTAGCGTACTTGCAGCAGGCAGCTCTCCCCAGGGACACTTGCTCGTGTGTGTGTGTGTGTGTGTGTGTGTGTGTGTGTGTGTGTGTGTGTGTGTTTGGTTTTTTTTTTTTAGCTTCTTAGGCTGGAGATGTTACTCAGGTGATCCTGTGCTTGCCTGGCATGCACAGACCCTATGTCCCATCTGCAGGACCACGTGAAGCACATCTAAGCACTCAGGAGACAGATAGAAGGATAAGAAACTAAAGATCTCCTGTCTATGTACACAATTCAAGACCATCCTGGACCAGACAAACTATGTCTCAAAGTAATCAGTTGATTTGTGTAAATAAATAAATATAAAAGAGAGGAGCTACATGGTACCAGGGAGGACTGGGAGAAGATGCTGGACTTACATCATAAGGCAGCTACCATCTTCCCTGATTCATTCTTTTACTATTTTATAAGTGCTTTCATTGTCATCCACTACATTTATCAGATGCTGCCTATGTTCGAGCTATGCACTGGACTGGGCAATAGAGACATTAGACCATTACTACAATGGGGTGTATGTGTATGTGTGTGTGTGTGTGTGTGTGTGTGTGTGTGTGTGTGTGTGTGTGTGTCTGCAAGCACACATGTGGGGAGCAAATATGGAAAGGAAATATAACTATTTCTGAGTTTGACTCAAGATGGTAAATTTGATGGGATTTTGATGTTTTCTGCTTATTGCTGTCATATGTGCAGATGTGATCATTCAAAGTTTCACATGTGTTATGTAGACACTTAGAAAAATGCCGTACAATTCCAATCACCTACCACACTTGAGCTCTGTGAACTCTCTTGGATGGTCTTCTGAGTCTTGCTCTCTAGCTCATCATCATCCTGCCTCATCTCTCCACCTAAGATTACAGGCTGAGCTTTCAGCAGACCTGTGTCCATCCTCATCCTGTAGATTAACAGTGAATGTCTTAGTCAGGATTTCTACTGCTCTGAAGAGACACCAACTCTTTTGTTTTGGTTTGGTTTTCGTTTTTTGTTTGTTTGTTTTTTCGAGACAGGGTTTCTCTATGTAGCTTTGGAGCCTGTCCTGAAACTCACTCTGTAGACTGGGCTGGCCTTGAACTCAGACAGATAAGCCTGTCTCTGCTTCCTGAATGCTGGGATAAAGGAGTGCACCACCACCACCACCTGGCTGACCACAACTCTTTATAAAAATAAAAACATTTAATTGAGGCTAGCTTACATTTTCAGAGGTTTAGTCCATTATCATCATGGTGTGCAGGCAGGCAGACATGGTGCTGGAGAAGGAGCTGAGAGGTCTATATCTTGATCCACAGGCAACAGGAAGTGAACTGTCTACCAACACTGAATAAAGCTTGAGAAAAGGAGACCTCAAAGTTGACCCCTACAGTGACACACTTCTCCAACAAGGCCACACCCGCTTCAACAAAGCCACTTCTCCTAATAGTGCCCCTCCCTATGGGGGGCCATTTTCTTTCAAACCACCACAATGAATGATTCTTAAAAAGATAAAAACAGATTTCCAAGAGGTCAGAACACTGGTGTACAGGCAGCAGCGCATCCAGAGATAGTGAGCCTCAGCAGAAGATCCACACCAACCTGGAATTTATTAAAATGCAAACTGTCAGAGCCTGCTTCATTCTAAGAGCAAATGCTAGCCCTTAGCACAAGGCGGGTATCTATTCCCAAATTCCCCCAGCCTCATTCTCCACTCTCACTGGCTTTACTGGAAGCCATCAATGCCCCTCTTATTCCAGCTTCCCTAAGAACAGCCTTGACTCAACCGCATGGAGATGTTAATATTGCTCAAGGGGCCTCTGTTTGCTAGAAGACCTGGAAAAATACTAGATCTTTCTTTGCTGGAGAAATTGTGCACTTTTTCAAAAAAGTAAGAATCTTTGGCTAAAGGGTTTGCTTGGGGGCTGAGAATCAAAATTTATATTCTTAAACCACTAAGATCATTTTCCAGGAAAACTTAAATTTTGAAAATGAGAACAGGGGCTGGAGAGATGGTTCAGCGGTTAAGAGCACCCTCTGCTCTTTCAGAGGACCCGGGTTCGATTCCCAGCACCCACATGGCAGCTAACAACTGTCTGTAGTTCCAGTTCCAGGCAAACACCAAGGCAAATAAATAAAGTTTAAAAAAAAATGTCATAAAAAAAATAAAAATAAAAAAAAATTTAAAAAAAAAGAAAATGAGAACAAAGACAGGCAAGTACAAATGTGTGTACTATGTGTGCACATGCATGTCCAAGGCAGTTTCATTAGTTTTGTATACTGAAAGGGAGGGGGGTGATAAGGACAATAGAGAGACAGCTAAAGCCAAGGCTGTGTCCAGTTTGCTTTCTGGCCTCTGAGTCATTTCTCCGACCTGACCTGTCAGAGGGACTTGAGCCGCTAGGCAAATATTAAGGATTAACCTGCACTCAATACAGAGGAAGTATATGGGCCAAAATTAATTCTTCTGGAAAAAATGCTTTCATTCGGTGCTCCCATCTGTTGCCGGGTGGGTGGAGAAGGAAGCAAGGCCACTTCCTGACTGTGGTGCTGGGACACTGGCTCAAGAGCCGTCACATAGTTTAATTACACGCTCTGGTTAACAGCTATTGGTCCAAAGTCTCGACAGAAAGATGATGACAGCCTGGATGGAGACAAAAGAGCTCAGTCAGTAGAGCACTTGCTGAAGTGCAGGAAACCCTAGGCTCAGTCTCCAGCTTTGTACAAACCACACAGAATCCTAGCACATGAGAAGGTCAGAAGTTCAAGGTCATCCTTGACTACATAGCAAGTTGTAGCAAAGCCTGAGATGAGATAGATGCTATTTCCAATAAAAGGGGTGGAGGCTGGGGAGATGATCAGTCAGTAAGGTGCTCGCCTTCAAGAATAAAAACCTGACTTCAATCCTCAGGACCTGTAATAGAAGCTAGAAACTACTGCACAGTCTCCCGATCCTAGTGTCAGGAAAGTAGGCACAAGAGGACTGTGGAAGCTTGCCGACTAGCCAGTCCAGCCTACCTGTGAGTGTCAGTCCAGTAGGAGAGCTTGGCTTTTCTTTTCCTCCTCAAAAAATATTGACACTGAATATGGGAGCATTCCCCCACTTTGTTGTTTTCCTCTCCTTTTATTGAAAATAAATTCCTTTCTCATAGAATATGTCCTGAATACAGGTTCCCCTACCCCTATTTCTCCCCTCCAGATCCACTCCATTCCTGTCTCTCATTAGAAAAGGTCGAGCTTCTAAGAGATAACAACCAAACACAACAAAATAAAATATAATGAGATAAAACCAGAACTGTCACATTGAAGTTGGTCAAAGCAAACTAACAGAAGGAAAAGAGCCCCAAGAGAAGGCACAAGAATCAGAGATACACTTGTTCTCACACTCAGGAGTCCTGTAAAGGTACTAACTAAGCTGGAAGGTATAATAACTATGCAGAGGACCTGGTCAGTCCTATGCCTGCTACTTCAGGCATTGTGAGTTCAGATGAGCTTTGCTCATGTTGATCTCCTGTGTCCTCCATCACTCTGGCTCTTACACTCTCTCTTCCCTTTCTTCTGTGGGCTTTCTTGAGATCCAAGGGAAGGGATTTGATGAAGACACCCCATTTAAAGCTGTGTGTTCCAAGGTCTCTGTGTCTTTGTGTCTCTATCTGTCTCTCTCTGTGTGTGTGTGTGTGTGTGTGTGTGTGTGTGTGTGTGTGTGAGTGATGTCTGGCTGTGGGTCTCCGTATTTGCTCCTCATGTGCTGCAGGAGAAAGTTTCTCTAATGATGGCTGAGCAAGACACTGGTTTATCTTCTTCCTTAGACCAGTAATATTTGATTCTACCCTAGGTCTCTGGGCTCTCTCATCTCTAGATCTTGACCACTCAAGCAGTATAGGTTCCATCCTCTGGAGTGGGCCTTAAGTCAAATCAGAGGTTGGTTGGTTGGTTACTCACACAAGCTTTGTGCCACCGTTACCATAGCTTATTTTTCAGGCAGGACAGCATTGTAGATCAAAAGTTTGTGTTGGATTTGTGTTTACACTTCTCTACTTGGAACCTGTAGAGTACCTTCCCATGCCAAAAACACTAGAACAGAGGGGTTGTAGGTACCATCTTGCTCTATCTGCATTTAATAAGTTGTTTAGGTGTTGTCTTCAGCAATGAGGCCTTGCTGTCAGTTTGCAGAAAGCAGTCTTGGCAACTGGGTTTTTTGGGGATTCCATGGGACCTCATTGGCTAACAACTCAATTCGATATAACACAGTCCTGGAAACTTCATTTGGTTACAAGAGATGGTCAGTAGGGACTCCATCTTGCCCACAATTTGAAGACTTCATATTAGGTTCATTGTATTTTTCAGGAAGTTTCCACTGCAGCACTCAAATGCCCCTCAGTTCTAGCTGCCTCTCCTCACATTCCCTCCTGCAAGCCCCTTGCTTCTCCCCCTTCTTACCTGAATCTCCTGTTCCTTTATACCCCAAACCCCAGTCCACCCATAAAATCTATTCTTTTTCCCTGTCTCAGGGAGATCTATGTGTCCCCTAGTCCTTTCCCTATACATAAGTACTCTGGTTCTGTGGATTGTAGCTTGGTTATTATCATTTACTTAACAGATAATAGTCACATATAAGCAAATACATACCATATTTATCTTTCTAGGTCTGAGTTATCTCTCTCGGGATGATTTTTTTTTTTAATTTCATTCATTTGCCTGTAAATTTCATGCTGTCAGTTTTTTAACACTTGAGTAATACTCCATTGTGTAAATTACCGCATTTTCTTCATCCATTCTGTCTAGGTTGTTTCCAGTTTCAGAGTCTTTTTCTGTCCTGCTCAGCTGGTGTGTTCCTGGAGAATGAATGCCTGCTAGTGCTGAAGGCTAGGATAATGGGATGAGTTGGGGAAGAGAAGGAGATCTGTGTGATCATTTGAGGATGGGGTTAGAGGAAGAGACCACAGCAGTTATCAAAGACTTTGCCCTTAAAAATAATAATAACTAAAATTCCAGACCAACCAGAGCTATGCAGTGAAACCCTGTCTTTAAAAAGAAGCCTGGCAGGGGCTGGAGAAATGGTTCAGTGATTAAGAGCACTGACTGTTCTTCCAGAGGTCCTGAGTTCAATTCCCAGCAACCACATGGTGACTCACAACCATCTATAATAATAAGGTCTGGAACCCTCTTCTGTATACTATATACTGTATACATAATAATAAATAAATATTTAAAAAATTATTTTAAAAAAATAAAATAAAAAGAAGCCAGGCAGTGGTGATGCATGTCTCTAATCCCAGTATTTGGGAGGTAGAATAAGGCGAATCTCTGTGAGTTTGAGACCAGACTGATCTACAGAGTTAATTCTAGGATAACTACACAGAGAATCCCTGTGTCAGAAAAAAGAAAGAAAGGCAAAAAGAGAAAAGTGGGGGCAGCACCTGAAGAATGATACCTGAAATTGTCCTCTACCTTACACACACAAAACACAACACATACACACACAACACACATACATACATACATGCACAACATACGTACAAGCACATACTATATACACGCATACATACATACATGCATACATACATACATACCACACACACAGAGGAGGGGGAGAGAGAAAAAATATGGAGAGAGCAAAGTGATTTCTGGGACATGTCGTCTTCTCAGAAGTCAAGACTGAGGAATCTGAGAAGTTCCTCTCTGATTGGAGTGTGTTTTATTTCAGTGAGAGCAGCAGATTTCTGAATTATCTTCACCACTTCCCTTTTTGAGAAAGCACAAAGGTTCCTCCAACAAGGCACAAAGATTCCTCCAATGAGGCATAAAGACCACAAAGACCAGGAGTTCAATACATGCACAGGGCAGCAGCATCTGAAAGTGGTGTCTGGTTTACAGAGGACATCTCTTGGGACCGCCTGTGATCCTGAAATAGGACCTCCCAGCAGCATTACAAGAAAACACAGACCTGAGAAGCAGACTCCAGCACACACCACTTGATGTAACGGGTAAGAAAAGAAGCAGAAATAGAATGTCTTACACAGACTGGGTGTCCTCCAGCTTAACTTGAAGATTGGGGTAATTGCTGTTCTGATTTGGAGTGAAGCTATTTCAGGTGGGTTGCTCAAATTCAACAAGAGGCATTTTATCTAGGGGAGACAAATATGAACAAATACGATGATCAATATACATGAAAATATCAACCCGAAGCCCGTGATTTTGTAAGCTAACTTTCAACACTAATAAAGAAAAGACATTCAACTAAGTTCTCCATTCATATATGCTTTTGGTTTGGAATTTAGTCAACAAGCATTGGAATCATTTTTTATAACATCTGGAGCAGCCAGAGAAGCCAGGCTGTGGCTCGGCCACCTCACTGCTGTGTGACTTTGACTTAGCTAAATCTCTCTAAGCCTCAATTTGCCCAGTTAGGTTTGGTACATTCCAGCTGCCTTAAAGATTGGTGTCAAAATGAAAGGAACTAATACAGAGAAGATATTTAAAATATACTAAGCAATCCACACACAGCAGAAAATGTTTTTCTTCTTTCTTAATTGCTGAAGCATCCATGAGGTCTAGGTTAGCCTTAAACTTGAGTCTTCTTGCTTTGATTGATTTGATTTTTCTATTTATTTATTTTATTATATGCATATAGATGTTGTGCCTGCATGTATGTATGTGCACCACCTACCTGGTGGTCAGAAAATGATGTCAGATCCCCGGAACTGGTTGTGAGCCACTATATGAGTGCTGGGTCCTCTGAGTCAGGCCATCTCTCCTGTCCCTTCTCCTGCTTTTAATTCCTAACTGCTAAAGGTGCGCATCACCATACCCATTGATATCACAAAGATTTAAGCCCTTTATTTAAAAATATATAATTTTAGGACCTTTGAAGTGGACATTTTTATGAAATCATTTGTCTTTATGTTATCATTAAGTAAGATAGCCTAGACATTGGTGGCTATCATGTCCCTTTCATTCTTGGGAAACTGAAGCAAATGAGTCTCTATAGTTTGAGGCCAGTCTGTTCTACACAGTAAGTTCCAGGACAGCCAGGGTTATATAAAGAGACTTAGTTAATAATAATAGTACTAGCAATATAGCATTTGTAATCTCTAATTTTTTGATGTAGTCACCTCACTCTAGCCTGTTGATATATTAGTAGCTATTTTCCTTCCATGGGGTGTGTGTATCTTTTTAATCTATTTCAGGGTTCTTACTGATCTCATATACTGATGTAATAAAAATTGAGGATGGTGGTGTATTCCTGTAATTACAATATCAGGAGACTGAGGCAGGAAGATCAGTGTGAATTCAAGGCTATCCTGTACTACACAGACAGACCCACTGTTAAAAGCAAGGCAAAGAGAAGAGGCTGCGCATAGTGGCCCACAGCTGTAACTCCAACATTAGGGAGATGGGAGCATGAGGAAGGGGGTTTAAGGTCATCCTATACTACTACTGTGAGTTCAAGACTAACCCAAGGCACATGGCCCTGTCTAAAAACATTTAGAAGGAACTGGAAAGCAGGCTCAGTGGTTAAAAGCACTGATGGTTCTTGCAGAGGACTCAGGTTTGGTTCAAGCACTCAAATGGACGCTCACAATGGTCTGTAAGTCCAATTCCAAGAGATTCAATAATATCTCTGAGGGCGTCAGGCATGCACATGGTGCACAGACATACATGCAGGTGAAACACATAAAAATAAAAATAAATTAATCTCTAAAAAATAAATGTATGTGTAATTTATATTTCTAGGGTTAAAATTGTCAGCAAATTAAACATAAATTTCTGATATTTGAAGCAGAATGAAAAGGCAAATGGAAACTACCTTTATGTAGCTCAGCCTGGCCTCGAACTCATGATCTGACTTCCTCCACCTCCTGAATGCTGGAACTACAGCTATGTTCCCATGTTTGGTTGGGAAAAGTCTATTTCTTGAGACAAGGCAATCCAGGATGGCCACAAACTTATTATGTACCATGAGGATGGCCTCTAAAGTCTCATCTTCCTACCACCAGCTCCCAAGTGCTGGGATTACAAGTGAAGGCCACCATGACCATTTTTTATGAGATCCTAGGGATGTTAGCATGATTCGAGGCAAGCATTCTACCAACATCCCTGGCTAGCAAAAGTCTTTTGAAGAAACCATTTGTGTATCATGACAGTTTCAAGGGATCCAGAGATGCTATCTGTCAACTGAGCTTTCACACTATGCAGGCAGGTGTTCATGTCTGGGGTATTGAGTTCTAGTGATGGTCCTGCTTCTTTAGATGCCTTGACCACAACTTTTCCAAGAGCAGTACATGCTGGGGTGTTTAGATGTGATTAATCAACCACTTTGCTAATTCAAAAGAAAACAACACATTTCTAATTGTTTCCTTTTTATTAGTTTTTTTACAATTTGTTACACATAGAGTATCTGATTCTTGTTGCCTTGGCCCTCTTTTGTTTGTTTGTTTGTTTTTAAGACAAGCTCATCAGAAAAGCTGATTGCAGGAACCACATGCTTGCTCATGTTGTTTTAGGACCAAGTGGAGCTATCTGGAAACTAACATGTAAAAATATTCATGAAGTGAGTCCTATGCCAAACAAAACAGGACAAAAGGAATGACCTGTGAAGAAAGGCTCAGATGAGCTTTATGTGTCACCCTCGCTGACTGAAGTTGACTCTCATGTCTAGGTCTTCCTTTATCCAGTTCTCAGCACCACTGCAGCAAGGACTTATTCTAATTGTTATTTCAGCTTTGTATTCGTCCCCACACTGTGGAAATACCTGCTCACCTTGCAGTCATTAAGTTAGTAAGAACTAACCAGTCAGTCTCAGAACAATAGAGAAAAACAAAGCCCAGCTTAGCAGCTGATTTGGTGTCTTGGTCACTGTTCTGTCACTGTGAAGAGACTCCATGGCCATGGCAACTCTTAGAAAATAAAGCATTTTATGGGGCTGGCTTACAGTTTCAGAGGTTTAGTCCATTGTCATCATGAAGGGAATGACACAGCATGCAGGCAGCATGGTGCTGGAGAAGTAGCTGAAAGTTCTACATCTAGATCAGCAGGCAGCAGGAAGGTGGTGATAGACTAGACCTAGTTTCGGCTTTTGAAACCTCAAAGCCCACTACCAGTAGCAAATTTCTTCCAACAAGGCCACACCTCCTAATCCTTCTCAAGCAGTGCCACTCCTGATGGTTAAACCTATGGGGCCATCACAGCATCAGAGATCACTTTTTAAAATTGTGTGTGTGTGTGTGTGTGTGTGTGTGTGTACAGGAGACTTTTCCCATTGATATGGGGCTCTGTAGCCTGTCTTGTCACCTGTGCATACAATCTGCACCCCTTAATAGCTATATCACCTTGGTCAAATTGCTAAATTCCTCTGTTTCAGTGGCCTCCATCTCCAGGGCATGACAGCACCATATAGTAGTGAGTTTTGTGAGTTGGCTGTATGGTGAATGAGAAGCTCTAGTGTAGGTCTTGGCAGAGTGGATTTCTCAGTAGATAACATCTACTGGTTAGTGGTATTGCTTTCCTCGAGACTGACTGCAATCTATACAGCTACTGAAGGTGGCTTTTGTCTCTAAAAAGAAAATAGAGACTAAGAGAAATTCTGAACTCATGAGTCTACCTTTAAGTCCACAGCACAGGGTATCAAACCTCATTTGCCCAGGCTAGGAAGAGTGCTCTGCCACTAACCTATATCCCTAACCACAAAGGTTTTCTTTTCTTTTTTCTTTTTCTTTTTTTAGATAGATATAACGTGGTAGTTAGTTCTGTTTCTCATGCCTTTGAAGGGACAAACAGTCATTGTTCCCTGATGTGATGCAAAAGGAGGTACATCCTGTCACCCTTGGCTGATTATCTTGCCACAAAACATAACTGCAAATGAATCATGATTATTTTTCTATGAAACTTCAAATGTATAAAACATAGAAGAGACAGAGGGCTCACTTTAGGCAGAACAATCCAGCAAATTCAGAGCCCTCTGTAATATGAACTAGTCACATCTTTTCAGTAGGTCAATGCTTCAATCAAAAGAGAGATGGAAAAAGATTGGTAGAGACAGAACATTGTGAAAATTGTTCACAAAAGTGATGTGCCTAGCATATAGCAGGATGCTGATCTGTACACAATTGCATATGAGAGGAATACTAAGAAAGATAAAGGAAATATTGAAATTTTGTCAGATATGAGCATAGTATATAGTTATTTTTTAAAGAGTCACATTGAAAATTTTAAGAATAAATTGTTTTGATGTCTGTAACTTAAAGGTTTTTTTTAATTTAAATTATGTGTCTGTGTGTATATGCTGCAGCTGACTTTTGAGGCCAGAAGAGGGCGTCACTGGAGCTAGAGTTACAGACAATTATGAGGTACCTACCTAATGTGAATGCTAGAAACCAAACTCTGGATCCTAGAAACCAGGTCCTCCAGGTGAGCTGTATATGCTCTAATCCCTAAGCCACCTTACCAGCTGCCATAAAATTTACTTTTAAATGACAGTAACATTTGAAAAATAAAGCAATTACAGCAAAATAAAACCAACTCTTACATATAGGTGCTGAGACCAGCCTATGGTACCCTTAAGCTATGCTTTGTAAGTCCTTAATAAGCATTTGGAAATTTTTCTAATAAAAAAATAAACAGGCGAGGTTAGTGTGCGCCGCGGGTGCTGGGGGCTCGAGAACCGAGCGGAGCTGGTTGAGCTTTCAAAGTCCTAAAACGCGCGGCCGTGGGTTCGGGGTTTATTGATTGAATTCCGCTGGCGCAGGATCCTCTGGGGGGGGGGGGGAGACAGAGACAGAGAGAGACAGACAGAGAGACAGAGATGGACAAACGGATTCATTTAGAGCTGCGGAACAGGACGCGCTCTGATGTGAAAGAACTCGTCCTGGACAACTGTCGGTCAGTCCAAGGCAAAATCAAAGGCCTCACAGATGAGTTTGAGGAACTGGAATTCTTAAGTACAATCAACGTAGGCCTCACGTCCATTGCAAACCTACCAAAGTTAAACAAACTCAAGAAGCTTGAACTAAGCGATAACAGAATCTCAGGGGACCTGGAAGTATTGGCAGAAAAATGTCCGAACCTTAAGCATCTAAATTTAAGTGACAACAAAATAAAAGACCTCAGCACAATAGAGCCACTGAAGAAGCTGGAGAACCTCAGGAGCCTAGACCTGTTTAACCGGGAGGTGACCAACCTGAATGACTACCGAGAAAACGTGTTCAAGCTCCTGCCCCAGGTCACGTACCTCGATGGCTATGACAGGAACAGCAAGGAGGCCCCTGACTCCGACGTGGAGGATGACGACGAGGAAGATGAGGATGAGGACGAGTATGATGACTATGCCCAGCTAGTGGAAGATGAGGAGGAAGGGGAGGAAGAGGATGTGAGCAGGGAAGAGGAGGAGGATGAAGAAGGTTATCATGATGGGGAAGTGGATGAGGAAGATGAAGAAGACGCTGGTGAAGAAGAAAGGAGTCAGAAGCGAAAACGAGAGCCTGAACATGAGGGAGAAGAGGATGACTAAGGGGACTAACCTGTTTGGGGAAATAACTATTGTGATTTGTCTGTTTTTACCCATACCCCTACCCCTCCTATTCCTGCCCGCCCCCAAGCTTATTTTTTTCTGATTGTAGTGTTGCTGTGGGAATGAGAGGGGAACAGTGTACTGGGGGTTGCTGGGGGGTGGGGGGCTGGGGGAGGAATAAAATACCATTTTTACTGCCAAAAATAAATAAATAAATAAACAGGCATTTTTACAGATCACAAGCTGTAAGTGAGATTTTGAGTACAGGTTAGCATGCTCTAGTCTCTGTGATATTCCCGCCCCACCTCCCACCCCACCCCAGCTCTGCCCTCTGCATGTTACACAATTAAGAGTTATTTTGTGTGTTATTTTGTGAGGAGGAACACAAAAGTCCTTTAATGGAGAAAAAAAATACCCTCAAACTCTCAGAGAGAAACTTTTCAGTCATTTCTATGAAAGTCAGACCTTAAATCATCTCATTGGATTGGTGTAGTGTTTAGATCTGCCAAGAATGAATGAATGGGTGGGGTCAGTTTTGTTATTATTTATAAATCTCCAATTTAGAGTCACAAACCTCTGCACTGGGCTTTGAAGTTCATAATAATACATGTTTATAATGAAAACATTCTAGAGGCAGAAGTACTATGTTACTTGTTTTGTTGGTTGGTTTTTTGCTAGAGCGTCTTGTAGCCTAAACTGGACTCGAACTTCTGATGCTTCTGCCTCAGCCTCCCCAGTACCAGGCACTGCAGTCATACCCTGCAGTTTTGTTTTGTTTTGTTTTTTGAAGGTTTTCCCTTTTTTTTATTCTTTATGTACAAAGACGAACATGATCCTATTTCACTGGGTAGACAGTCCTGTTGTTTGTTTTTAAAATAGAGCCTTGCTATACAGCCCTGGCACTTCCTAAGTAGTCTAGCAGGTATGTGCCATCACACCTGGGACTCCCTCCTTCCTTCCCTCCATCACTCACTCTCTTACTTCTTTCTTTCCTCCTTCCTTCCTCCCTTCCTTTTTTCTCATCCCTCTCTGTTGTAAAAGGTTCTGACCTGGACTTTCTGGGCCTGGACCAAAGGTTTGGTCCCCCTCTCTGCCCCACTTAGCCTCAAATAATCACACACAGGCTTATATTATTATTATGCTGATTGACATGCCCAGGCATATAATTTGCTAGCTCCTTCATCTGAACTCAACCCATCTTGTTCAGCCATGCGGCTCGGTACCTTTTCTCAGAGCAGCATTTCAGCTTCTTTCCTCTGTGTCTGCTGCCGTCTCATTGTCCTGTCTGTGGTGGCTCTCTCTGGTAGCTCTCTGGTATCTGTCTCTACTCTGAGATGTTCCTGAGTTTTCTTAGCCTTGTAGCCCCTCCCATGCTTCCTGTTTGCCTTTGGCCAATGAGCTTTTTATTAAACCCGTAGGCGGGACAAATATTTACAACATTACCAGCATAATACCACTACACCTCTCTCCTTCTTTCAAATGTAGACAAGATTTTCCTATGTATCCCTGGATGGCCCAAAGCACTCTTTGTAGAACAGGTTGACCTTAAACTTCCAGTAATGTTTCTCCCTTTGCTTCCCAAAATGCTAGGATTATAGGCATGAGCCACCATACCTGACTTTTTTTTTTTTTTTTTTTTTTTTTTTTTAAGTAAATGGGCAATTGATGGTTTTAGTAAAGACTAACCCACAGCAGGAATACAGCTTGATAAGGAAGGGGGTTGAATGCTGTGAAATCTGAATTCCTTACTCTGAGCCACAAACAAGAACATCTGAGGACAGTAAATACATCCACCTGCAAGTTCATAAAATCTTTATTTTACTTTCCAAGCCAAGTTCATGGGAAATCACAAGTTTTCATTTCATTCTTTAAGTTTCCATAAATAATCTCAAATATATGCCTCTATAGGCCAACCCACCTCTGTAAGAGTTTATTTTAAGCTAGGACATGACTAGAGCTAAGTAAATTCTCAGTGTTGTAATGCAAATCTCAGTGCAGAAAAGATCTTTCTGATTTGTCCCCCTAGCATAGCCAAGGACCACACTGTGACAAGGCACACGGCAAAGCTGGGGAAGACCAGAGGGTTGACGGCTGGAAATCTTTACTTCTCATAGGGGAAAATCTGTTTGCAAAGTAACACAATGTCTCTAAGTTTCTCAATTCAATAAGAGACTCTTTTCTAGATTAGAATTAGAGCTAATCTAATCTTGCTAGACTGCCAGCAAGACGGCCAAGGTACCCGCCATCAAAACCTGGCAAGCTGAGTTCAATCCTCAGGTCCTGGGTAAAGGTGTAAGGAGATAACTCCACTAGGTTTCCTGTGACAGCAGTGTTTCACCTCACACATGGCCACACTCTTGATGTGGAACCAACGAACACCAAAGTGACTGGGCAATTCTGTGAGGAATTTTTCTTTTTCTGTCTTGGTTTTTTATGGTAGGATTTTCTATGTAAGCCCTGGCTGACCTGGAACTCACTCTGTAGATGAGGCTGGCCTTGAACTCAGAGATCTACCTGCCTCTGCCTCTGGAGTGCTGGGATTGGATTAAAAGCATGCACTACCACCACCCACCCAGTTTGAGATTTTTTTTAGATCAGATTATTTGAATCAGAAAGATCCACCCTAAACCTGGGCCACACCTTCTGCTGGCAGCCCACATAAGAGACCACAGAAGGAAGAAGTTTTGTTTTCTGTCTGTTTGCCTCTAACTGGCAAGCTCTGTCTCATCACTGAGACAATCCTTCTTTGGGATTCCAAAATGGACTGAAGAGTGGTGGTTCCCCAGGAATCTTCCAGGCCTTCAGCAACAGATTGGGACTGCTGAGACACTCAGCTTTATGGACTGAACAACTGCCACATTCTCAGACCTTTCCATTATGAGACAACTGTTGCTAGACTACCCAGAACATATTGTATAAGCCAGTCTAATACATACTTGAAAATATATGTATTTTTTTAAGATTTTCTTTATTATGCATGCAGTATACAGAAGAGGGTGCCAGATGTCATTATAGATGGTTGTGAGCCACCATGTGGTTTTGCTGGGAATTGAACTCAGGTCCTCTGGAAGAACAGTCAGTGCTCTTAACCTCTGAGCCATCTCTCCAGCCCCAAAAACTTTTTTTAAATTTATTTGCTTTGGTGTTTGCCTGGAACTGGGAACTGGAACTACAGACAGTTATGAGTTGCCATGTGGGTGCTGGGAATTGAACCCCAGTCCTCTGGAAGAGTAATCAGTGCTCTTAAGGGCTGAGCCATCTCTCCATCCCCAAATATATGTATATTATATCAATTCTTTAACTTAGAGAGCCCTGACTAATATACATATTATGTTTGCACACATATATATACACTGATAAAAACTTGAATATTAAAATAGAAAATACTGTTAATTACAAAAATTAATAATATCTTAAGCAGAAGATCTGGGGCTGTCGCTCAGTGGTAGAATGTTTCCCCACATGACCAGGGCTCTGAGTTAGAAAAATTACATAAGCAGTAAAATTTATATATGCAAAATATCCTGGGTTGAGTGTGATGGTTTATGCCCAACACTTGGGAGGCTGAGACAGGAGGATGGCTACTATTTTGAGACCAGTCCAGGCTACACACTGAGTTTCAGGCCATCTTGGGGTTAAGAGTGAGACCCTATCTCAACAAATAAAACAACAAGGCTGGAGAGATAACCCAGAGGTTAAGACCTGCTATTTGTTGCTCTTCCAGAAGCCATGAGCTCAGCTCCCAGTACCCCCATGGTAGCTGGGTAACCCTAGACCCTGAGTTCTAGAGAATCTGGCATCTTCTGAGTTCCTCAGGCATACACATCCAAAAATGGGAGCAAATGTTCATATAGATAAAATTAACTAAATAATTCTTTTAAAACATTTTTAAAAAGAAAAGCAACAGCCAAAAAGAAAGAAAGAAAAAAAGGAAGGAAGAAGAAAAGAAAGAAACTGAGAGTCTAATAAGAGACTTAGTAGAGGTACTTCCCACAACCTCAGTTTAACATTGTGATATTTGTGATCGAAAGGGAGAACCTACTCCACACACACACACACACACACACACACACACACAAAATTAATATGGGGAAAGGTGAACTTAAATGTATCATAGATGCTGTAGAAACAAGACCTTTTAAAGAAATATTGATTGTAGTAGTTAGCTACTTTCAATAATTCCACATGCAGACCTCTGGTAGAGAATCAGCATGTCCAAGAACATAAACAGCTTTGCTATGTTCCCTTGCTTGCCTATGTTGTACTTAACAGTCTTCATAATAATGTTCCTTATATTTTCATTTCTTTGAAAATCCCTTCTTTCTCACAACCAGCTTGCCTCAGATCTCGTGATTTAATAATTCTTAGCGGCTGGAATTAATTTAATAATTAATTTAATAATTCTTAGTCCATTTTTCTTTCAAGGGACAGAGACTTAATTCTAGGAAGTAGATGCAGATAGTCTGAAGAGATCCATTTCCAACAGTTTTCCAAAGACCATCTTCAGAAGAAGTGCTTTCCAGGCAACCCAACTCACGCCTGTACAGTAGAACAAGGGCGGGGAGGGCGGAAAGGGAGGTGGGATTTTGTGGCAGGTCCCATGTCTTTCTACTCACCTGTTGGCTTCTGTGCTTTGGGAGAGACCTGTAGCTGTTGTCAATCAGCAGCTGGTTCTTCAGCTTCTGGTTTCAATTTAGCAATGATAATGAGCAGAGTGAGCTGTGTCTAGATGGGATTTGGCTGCATGGAAGCTTCTTTTTTTTTTTTTTAATTAAACTTTATTTATTTATTTATTTATTTATTTATTTGCCTTGGTGTTTGCCTGGAACTGGAACTACAGACAGTTGTTAGCTGCCATGTGGGTGCTGGGAATCGAACCCGGGTCCTCTGGAAAAGCAGACGGTGCTCTCAACCGCTGAGCCATCTCTCCAGCCCCGGCAACATCACTCTTAATGCTTTTTGTAAGTAATTGTGAGTATTGACGCTGAAGAGAAAAACGCATCTGTACAAAGGAGGAGAGGAAGCAACATCTCTCTTAAAGCTGTGTGTAAGAAAATGTTTGTACTGATGCTGAAGAGAAAAATGCAAGTGTTCAAACGAGGAGATAAGGCAACATCTCTCCGATTGCTCTTTGTAAGAAAACATGTGTATTGACATTGAAAATAAAATACATGTGTTCAAACGAGGAGAGGAAGCATCATCTCTCTTAGGATCCACTGAAGACTCCACAGTCCAATCCAAGCTCTCCACTTGTCCAAAGACAAGCAGGTGTGGTCTGCAATAAAAGGGCAGGAGCTGCCTTTCAAGTCCTGAATTGCAAACCCCACTTTCCTTTTTTTTTCTTTTCTTTTTTTTTTTATATAATTCTATTTTAATTGCAAACATATTTTTTAACTTTATTTATTTATTTTCTTTATCTGCATGGAAGCTTCTAATTTGACTCCAGGACAGCCACAGGAAGTCCAAAGTCAAATTTTAAAATGTTAGTGTACAATACATGGTTAGTGTAAGTGTCAGGGTGTAATATCACTCCAGTGATAATGGTGACTATGGGGTGCTTGGTCTGTCTATGTTGGGGGCTCAACTAAGCATTTCAAGTATTTCTCATTTAACCTCAAAAATACCCTCAGGAATGAGTTGCACTGTTGCGGTGAAATAAAACTCAGTGGCTTAAAAAACTGACCAAAGTACAGGAGGTCAGAAAGAGCCAGAGAACTGTGGGAGCTCAGGTCCTGTGCTTCTTAGCCTCCCTAAGCTACCGACCTCCCCAGGATAGCACAGTGGAGACAAAGAGAAGAGAGAAAGTGTCAAGGACACCCTTCCACTCTCAGCACCTGATAATCTGAGGGGAAGCCAGCCACAAAGCAAAGTGCTCACGCCCACTATTTCTTTTCTCAGCACTATTCCACACAGATAAAGACTTCTCAAGATGGGCTAAAGTTAAGGGTGAGAAAGGGGATTTCAGAGTCTGTTCTCTGAGTCACATCAGGCAATAGCTGTCTGTGGTTCATTGTGAAATATAAAATAGTTTCCAATTGTGTTTGTGTGTGTTTCTATTCACATAAGTTTATGTAAGTGTATATTTGCATGTGTGTGCACAAGAGGGTGTGTAGTATATATACATACATTCTTGTATATAAGTATGACTGAGTACATATGCATGTACACACATGTATATGATGAACCTATGCACAGCCTAGTGCCCAGGTTAGGATATGTCAGCCCTGGGGGACAGCTTAACTTTCCAGGTAGCTGGAACAGCTCAACTTCCCTGCAGCATGAAGGTCTGCTGCTTCTGCAATCTCTGGCCAGTGCTTCACATCAAGGTATAGAGGTCTGGATCCTCAAAATTCCTGCAGTCCTTTTGGTTACCCTAAGAGAAGATATGTCTTCTCTTTTCTTGTCTGTCTGCAGAATGGGATGCATCAGCGATCTAAGGGTACTTCCAATTCATAACTCAGAAATTATGACTTCACTGCTGGAACTTCTTTTTATGCTAGGGATTCCTGGAGTCACCCTTGCCCTCTTCCCCTTGGGAACAACAAGAAACACTCCATGAATTCCTTGTCCACTGACTAACAGTGAAATTATTTTTTTGGTGAAGCTACTGAGACAAGGCTTTCATTTTCTATCTTCATTCATTGGTGGATTGTTTATTTATTTGTGTATTTATTTGTTTGTTTATTAGATTGAGTCACTATATAGGCCAGGTCAAGCTTGAAACTACTGTGTACTCCAGACTGGTCTTGAACTCATGAAGATCTTCCTCTTTTAGCTTTCCCAGAGCTGAGAGTATAGGTGCCCATCATCATGTGTGCCTTCATTAAACTTTCATTGCATGCCTCCTGAGTTCCAAACCAGTCCTAAGCAGAAACATTCTCTGCTATTTTGGAACCTGATCCCCCAGAACTTCAGCATAAAATAGTAATCAATTAAAATAATATAGACCTTTTGACAAGATCTCTTGAGTAAATTGGAATCATAATGGGAAGCGAGCAAGGGGAGGTGGGAACAAATAATGAGAGAAGGAGATGGCTGAGTGAGAGAAGCAATAAAGAGGGAGAAAAAAGAGATGCATATCTTGATAGAGGGAGCAAATGTGGGGTTAGAAAAAAACCTGGGGCTAAGGAAACTTCCAGGAGCCCACAAGATGTCCCTGGTTGAGACTCCAGGCAATAGTGGAAAGGGTTCCTAAACAGGACTTCCCCTATAAGCAAATGAATGACCATCCTAAATGTCATTATAGAATGACACTTAGTAATGGATGGAGACAGAGTCAGAGATCCATAGCTAAGCACCAGATCAAGCACCTGGTCCAGCTGAAAAGAGAAAGAGGAGAGAGTATATGAGCAAAGGGATTGGGATCATGAGGAGGAGACCCACAGAGACAGTTGGCTGGAGCTATTGGAGCTCACTGAATCAGAAACAACCCCTGAGGAACCTTCAGAGAAAGGAACTAAACCCTCCAAAGTAGATGACTGTGTGGGCAGTTTGTGTAGCCTCTTGGAGTAGAATCAGAGTATATTCCTGGTGCATGAACTGACATCTCAGAACTCATTCTCTACAGAGAAACACCTAACCCAGCCTTAATACTGAGATGAGGGACTCACACCTATCTCAACTGGATATGCCAGACTGAACTGACCCACCTTTGGGCTCCTTGCCAAACTCTTTGGAAAATGTATGGGGGCATGGGTTGGGGGGGGGGGCTGAGAGAGGACTGGGAGGGATTGGGAGGAGGGAAGGGAGGGACAGTGGTATATATGGAAAAAAAACTTTCTTTAAAAAAAAAAAAAAAAAAAAACTTTATTTATTTGCCTTGGTGTTTGCCTGGAACTGGGAACTGGAACTATAGTTGTGAGCCACCATGTGGGTGCTGGGAATAAAACCCCAGTTCTCTGGAAGAGCAATCAGTGTTCCCAACTGCTGAGCCATCTCTCCAGCCCCGGAAAAAAACCTTTTTAAGTAAATTAAAAAATAAAGAAAAAAATAACAAAATAATATGGAGCTTTTGGAATCCTGAGCAGCTGTCCTAGCCACACTTGGTTAATGGCTTGCTCCTCGGTCCCTCCTTTCTGTGTTTTTTTATCTTTTCCTCTTTAAATGGAGATTACTTTATTGACAGTTTTATCCATCTACACAGTGAGCTTCAGTCCTTTGCATCCAAGTTTCCTTCCTAATTCTCATTCTTTCTCCCACCAAACCTTTCCTTTTTCCTAAACATTTCTCTTCCTACTTTTATGCTTTTTTAGAAAAAACTTTCTAAGATTTATTTATTTATTTTATGTATATGAGTTGTACATTTGCATGTATGCCTGCATGCCAGAAGAAGGCATCAGATCCTCCTATAAATGGTTGTATAGATGTAGGTGCTGGGAATTGAACTCAGGACCTCTGGAAGATCAGCCAGTACTCTCAACTTCTTATAATTCATAAATTTATTGACAAATTTTATAATTTAATTTTTCTTTACAGGTGAGTAACAACACACACACACGCATATATATATATATATGTGTGTGTGTGTGTCACATTTTTATAGCCCATTCATCAGTTGATGGACAGACAGGTGGGCTGGTTCCATTTCCTGGCTATTGTCAACACAGCAACAATGAGTTTCTGTAGTAGCATATGTATATGCCTTTACATATGTGCCCAGGACAGCTAAGGTTGGGATATATGCCTTTACATATGTACCTGGAACAGGTAAGTTTAGCTCACATAGTAGTCTGCTTTCAGCTTTTTGAGGAAACTCCACACTCAATTCCATAGTGGCTGTCCCATTGTTCACTACCTATAAACACTGAATAGGGTCTTCACCCTCACCAGTTTTGTGGTCATTTGCTGACCTAGCAACTAATCATCTGGGCTGGGTAAAGATGAAATCTCAGGATTGTTTTTTCTGATAGCTAAGGATGTTGAACACTTTGTAAAACATCTCTCAGCATTTTGCATTTCTTCAAGAACTTTGTTCAATTCCATAGCCTATTTTTTTCAGCTAGGCTGTTTTTATTTTCTTTTATTTCTTTCTCTCAAGTTCTTTGTATATTCTAGACACGAATCCTCTGTCAGATATGAACTGACAAAGACTTCCTCCCATCCATTGTCTGTCTCTGCATTCAGTCTTTAGGAGTCTTGATACCACTGCACCAGCTGTAAATGACATAAATAAAAATTGTTCTCAAGAATTCAAGTGTTGGGCTGGAGAGATGGCTCAGAGGTTAAGAGTACTGACTGAACTCAGTGGTCCCGAGTTCAATTCCCAGCAACCACATGGTGGCTCACAACCATCTATGATGACATCTGGCACCCTCTTCTGTATACTGTATGCATAGTAAATAAATAAATATTTTTTTAAAAAAATTCAAGTGTTGGAATTGAGTAATGTGGGAAGAAAGAACAGAAATCAAATAATTTCATATGCCCCAATTTCTGTATTGTCTATTTTTCAAATATCCAACAATAAAATACAACAGGTAAATGTTTCTGATTTTAAAGCTTCTGGCAATGCAGAAGTTTTAAATTCTGTAATCACCTACCTTTTGATTGTGGTCTTACTTCCGCATGACCTAGCTTCTCTTCAGCATGTTCTTACCTGGGCTTGCCTGTATCCTTGAGTGAATCCCCACTCTTCCTCTGTAATGTTCAGGACTAATATTAAGGGGTTTTTTTCCATTTGGAATCCTTCTTTATTCTGACAAAGAGAAGGATCAATTTTATTATTCTATACCTAGGTACCCAGTTTCCCCAGCACTGTTTGTTGACAATGCTTTTTTTCAATGGGTATTTTGACATTTTTGTTTAAAAAAAAAAAATAGGTGGCTTTAGTGGGTAGGGAGAGCATGAATTTTAGTTAGCATATAATGAAAATCCAGAGCCAGATATTGGAGAAAAGCTGGAATATCAGAGAGAGGAAACAGACCCCAGTCAATTCTCAACCAGCCAACTTCTCAGGGTAAAAGCTATCTCCAAGAGTCAGTCCTCAGCCTGGCTCAAGACTTCTACAAAATCCCTCAATGTCTGCCTATGTCTACCTTAAATAGCTTTTTGGCCCAGTTGTTTCAATTCTGGGTTCAACTCTGCATCATAATCCTAGGGTTAGGATTAAAGATGTGAACTACTGTTGTTTGGCTGTTAGGCCTTGAACTCACAGAAACACAGCAAGATCTCCGTCTCCTGAGTGATGGAATTAAGGGAGTACGTAATTTGCCATTTGATCATTCTGGTGCTGGGATTAAAGGTATGAGTTATCACTCTCTGGTACCTCATGACTTGCTTGACTGTAGGGAATTCTGTTCTCTGATATTCCAGGCTTATTTTGTTTAATATAAAATCTATCACCACAGGTAGGTTATCTGGGTCCTCACTTGTTTCATTAATCAGTGTTTCAGTTTTCATGCCAATACCATGCTGTTTTTTTACTGCGACTGGGTAGTATAACTTGAAATCAGGGTTACTGTACCTCTAACAATGTCTTTATTATCCAGGGTTCTTTTAGCTATTTAGGGTCTTTCATGCTTCCATATGAATTTTAAGGTTCTTCTTTTTGATTTACAGAAAGAATTGCTTTGAAATTTTCATGGGGAATCACATTGAACCTATAGATTATTTTTGTTAGGATAACATTTTCACAACACTAACACTACCAGTGCATGTGCATGGAAGCTCTATCTCCTGCTGTCCTCTTCAGTTTATTTCTTCAGGATTTTAAAGTTTTTTAAATTATTTATTGATTTTGAGACAAGATCTTGTGTATTCTACACTGCTCATCCTATGAAGCCAAGGATGTCCTTAAATTTCTGATTCTTTTCTACCTCCCAGATTCTGGGATTACAGGCATGTGTTCACCTACAATGCCTGGTTTGCAGTACTGAGGATCTAATAACAAAGACAGGAAAGGGCCCTATGACTTTTACAAAGACATTCATATACCCTATACCTCTATTTACCAATCTGTAATTTTTTGACACATTCCCCTGTACTTGTCCGAGCATGGGCATACATGCACACAAATAAACATACACTGATTTATTGATTTTAAAGATTTGGGAAGGTTGATAGACACTGTACCTTTTCCTCATTAAGAATTTAGTATGCATGTCCTAAAAACAAAACAAATCCTCAGTAAATTACCTACTTTGGGAAATTAAATATTGAGCAGCACTTTTATCTAATTTAACTTCATACTCTAATGTTTTCAACTGGCCTCCTTCTGCTGGTGTTTCCCAACACAGGCACATGTCACAATTAGGGTACCTTGTCTGTCTAGACTCTTGTAATCTAAAAGCCTAATTTTCCTCTGTCTTCCATACCAGTGGCATTTTGATAGGTAAAAGTTCCTTTTTTTGTTTTGCTGTTGTTGAGACAAAGTCTCCCATAGCCCAGGCTAGCCCCAAACTCCTATGTAGCAAAAGAAGAGCTTGAACTTCTAATTCTACTGCCTCAGGCTTCTGAGTGCTAGGAATACAGCTGTACAGAGTCATTCTTGTCTCTGTAAATTAAGGGGTGTGTGTGTGTGTGTGTGTGTTTCAGAGGAATCTGTTCTCTCTTTCTGCTCTGTGGGTCCTGAGGATTGGACTCAGGTGTAGGCTCAGCAGCAGGTCCTTTTGTCCTCTAAGCCATCTCTATCAGCCCCTATGTTTGTTTTTCATAAACTCTTAAAAATAATGTTTCAATGTATATGTACATATAATTCTAAATGTTTATATATTTAGAAATAAGGCCTGGCTTTTTAGCCCAGACTGGCCTTGAATTTACTTTGTAGCCAATACCAGACCTATGATCATTTTGCCTCATCTTCCAGGTACTGAGATTAGAGACAAACACCACTGCCTGCTTCCCAGATCAGGTTTCTCTGTGTAGCCCTGGCTGTCTAGAACTCACTCTGAAGACCAGGATGGACTTGGACTCAGAGATCCACCAGGCCTCTGCCTCCCAGTGCTGGGATTAAAGGCGTGCTCCACAACCATCTGGATTTTTTGTTTGTTTGTTTTTTAAGAGACAAAGTTTCAACAAGGTGTGATGGCTCACAGCCTGTGCTAAAGACAAAAATGAAAAGTTCAGGGTCACTTTCAGTTACACTGACAGCTGGAGGCTGCTTTCTTTGCTGCTGCTTCTGATGGCTACAATTATTGCAAAAAAAAATGGATTTAGGGGCTGGAGATATGGGTGGGTGGTTGAGATAGTGTCTCACAACAGCCTATAACTCCAGCTACAGCACATTTGCTATCTTTTTCTGGCCCCTGTAGGCACCTGGATTTAAATACACATAACCTCACAAAACACAGAAACATAACATAAATAAAAATAAAAACCAATCTTTAAATAATGTTGGATTCAAAACTGGATTTCTGATGAGATTTGCCACACCATAGAAACACCACAGAGTACCAGTGAGGTGGCTCAGAGAGAAAGGTGCCTGCCACCCACCAGGCCTGACGTTTTGAATTCCCAGGACCCTCTCACCTTCATATGAATGCCGTGGTACACATGTCCTCCATCATGTACATATACAATAAATAAAGAAATTTAAGTAATTTTTTAAAACACATAGAACTCTAGGAGTAGGAAAAAAAGTGGTTATTTAAGTTGTTATTTCGTTTTGTTTGAAATAGTCTCACTCTGTAGCCCAGGGTGGCCTGAAGTTCCACACAGTCTTCTCTACACCAAAAAGCCCAGTTCTGAATTCTTGGTGGCTGTGGTAGCTTCTCCCCTAAATGGCCCAAGCCCCCACCCCCACCCAAGCATTCCAGCTTTTGGTCATCCTTGGGCACAAACCCAGCTTGTGGGGACACATCATCACCCCCATGCCTATATCTATGTAAGTTCTCTGCTTTAGTTTGTGTGGGACCTCTCTCTCCTGCCTTGATCCTTGGGGCTAGAGAACTCATCAGGGACTTGCTTTGCTCAAATAAATCTGTTCTTTCATTTTTCAGTTCAGCTTGATCTGGCTACTGTGTCAGAGGAGAGACCTATTACGGGGAACAGAAAACCTATTAGAGAGAACCCAAGACTCTTACCAAGCCTTCACAAGTTCTAAGAATGTCAAAGCTGTCCAATGCCTCCATGTGACAGGAAAAATAACATATATCCTAGCTTCCTCTTGTGGCAGCATTCGTGACAGTACAGGGATGGAGTGGAGGGCCTTCAGAGTGTCACTCTCTCAGTCCCTACTCCGTCTCCCTCCTCTCTCTTCCTCTCTGCCTCTCCATTCCTATGAGAAAACTAAATTGAAGATAGGCTTTATTTTGTGAATATTCCTTAGCTTCTTGTTAAATGAGAGATTGCCAGTACTGTCTCAGAGACAATCCAGCCAGTAAAGACTCTTGCCTTGAAAGCCAGATGACCTGAGGTCAGTCTCTGGAAAGCACGTGGTGGAAGGAGAGGGTGACTAAGTTGTCAACCTTCCTCCACATGTGCACACCATGGAAAGCAACGCATGCACGCCTGCAAGTGCACACACACACATACATGAACTCACACAATAAATAAGTATTGTTTAAAAAATGAAAATGAACAAATTATAAGGCCCACAGACTGTTTGGCTATGGGAGAGTATAAAGTAAAGGCCACAATGATTTCCTCTTTGAAGAAACCCTTGTAAAATTCTAAACACAAAATGGTTTTGTTCGTTTGACAGGAAAAGGAAATCTTTTCTATTTGGCTACAAAGAAGTTTTTTAAAAAACTATGCTAAGAGAGCCTGGTGTGGTGATGAAGTCCTATAATCCCAGACCCTGAGAAACTGAGACAAGAGGACAGCAAGTTACAGGCCAGCCTGGGCTCTACAGGGAAGCCTAGTGTCAAACAACAGAAAAAAAAAAGTGAAAACACATCCAAACCACAATCTGTCTGTCTATCTCTCTATTTATTTATCATCTATCTAACATATCTACCTACACATCCAATTTTTGCAATTACTTTTGCTTTTAAGGCAGGGTCTCCTGTTATATTGCAGATTGCAGGGGAACTCAGTAGTGTAGCACAGGACGGCCTGTGGAAATCTTCTTGTCTCAGCCTTCTAAATGTTAAAGACTTGAGTTACTTTCCCTAGCTATATTAGCAAATGTAAATGTCCTTGCCAGTTGTGTGTGTGTGTGCGTGTGTGTGTGTGTGTGTGTGTGTGTGTGTGCACGCGCACGTGTGTGTATATGTATGTATGTATGCATGTGTTCACTTTTCCAGACATGATCTCCCTATATTGCTCAGCCTAGCTTTGAACTTGGTAAAATGCAAAGCCAGGCTCACCATGTCTTTGGGATGTCAGCTCCCAGTTACTTAAATTTCCTTGTTTTTAGTGTAAATTTGAGTAGTCCACTCAGAGCATTTAATGGAGTTGGAGCATTTGCTTGCATTCCCAGAGCCATGACAGAAAACTGCTACCTCTGGGGACACTGGGGCTGGGGAAGTAGGGAGATATTGGTTATTCTTTTATAAAGAAAACATGAGAACATATTCATAAGTATAGAATGAATAGTGATGATTATCCTCGGGATGGAGAACTTGAATAGAGGACTTTAGTTTATTCAAATAAACAAATGTTACAGATTCTGTGGCTCGCTCTCCCCTGCTATCCTCCCACTTTCTCAGCTCTCTTGATTGGCATTGCTAATGAGATATTTTTTTCTTTCTTTTTTAAAATAGTCTCATGTAGTTCAGGTTGGCCTTGAACTTGCTTTGTATAAGATACTGGTCTTGCCCTCCTCCTGACCTTGAATCCTCGATCTTCCGGCTTCCACCTACCAAATACTGGGGTTATAGGCATGTGCCATCATACCCACTGTGCATAGTACATGTATCATAGTATACAGTATTAGAGTACACATCATCCCCACTATGTACACCAGTGCACTCTTGAAAATATTATCAGAGCTTTTTTATTTAATATATTTTTCTTTAATGTAACTGAGGCCCTTCTTCCACACCAATACTGCCAGAACCAACAAGGTCATGTGTGGATGGCAAAGCATCAATGTTTTATTACATGATATTGAATGAGATCCATGAGCTTAGCAGGCCCCCAAAGCGCAAAAAACAACCAATAACACATAAAATTTCTGAACACATAGCTGTCTTCATTTACTAAATTCTAGCTTTCTACAATTTTTTGCAGGCAGAGAATCAATATATATCTATGGATGGCCTGAAACTATATAGACTATATAGACTAGACCAGTCTTAAACTCATAGAGATCTAGATGCCTCTGCCTCCCAGGTGCTGGGACTAAACACTTGAACCAGCATGACCTATCAACATTATCATCATTTTCAAATTCTACCTGCACATACAACATTAAACACGTGTGGGGATTTCTTCAAAGTTCATATGCTTTGGAGAAACAGCTCTTTCTACTGATTCAAATAATGACCTGTAGAAGTCTTACCAGTGGTTTTATCCACAGTCTGAAGACAGCTCCTACTCCATACAGGTTTCCTTAAAGATTGAGTGTATAAAGTGCACAATTACTTTATAAATTTTAACACAGCTAGAGTTTCAGATTGGAAGCTAGAAGGAGTTTAGCTGGATAGTGAGAACAAACGCCTGCATTCCTGGCAACAGGATATGCCATGAGCTTCCGTTATACCATGCATTACTTACTGAAGACCCTGTTGCCTTGGGAAGAAGTAACGACAATTTGAATGAGATAATTTAAAATGGACGATGGAAATCTGAGTGTGATTGTCTGAGCAGTACACAGATCTTGTGTCTGTGGCACCTTGTATTTAGACGGAGGGATCTGTTTTTACCTTCAGGATAAACGACAAATAGGTAAGAAACTAAGTCCTAATTTAATGGCAGAATGTTTTAATAAACAAAATTTTATTGTTTATTTTTTGGCATAGTGCCCCGAAAGGAATAATTTAGTGACATGACTGTGTGATTATTCTAGAAATATTGTTTGAATAGCACCATATTGGAGCAAAAAGTAAGTAGAGTGCTTTCTAGAATTTTCTTTTCATTTCTAGAACTCGGGCTTCATACCTAATTTAAGAATTCCAAATCCTGTCAAAACCAGTGATTTAAGGTTTATTCCCAGTGATTTTACAACTCCCAAGTCCTGTTACAGATCGCAGTTACCTGTCACGAACTCCAACTGCACATATTAAAACAAAATTTTTTAAAAAGCATTCTTTTCTATAACAAGTGATGGGGTGAATCTAAAGTTAACTTCCTGCGCCTGGAATCCAGAACAGAAACCTAGTCTGGGATTTTCTCACAGGCATGACCTCTGCTCCTAGCAAGTAAATTGCTAGAGGGAGAACAAGTGTCAGTCAGCCCAAAGGAAAAGCCTGTTAGGGGATTCTCTCTCTCTTTCTCTCTCTCTCTAAACCGATCACTTTTGAGGAGGAGTCAAAGTCCTCGCCAGGAGAGTACCATCTTTTCCCCTAGCCCGGCCACCTCACCCCTCCAGCCCTTTCCTAAAGGTCACCCCGGGTCCGCCCGGCTCCAGGTCCCCAGGCGGCGCCGGGGTCGCTCGGGGCTCCCGGGCCGCGGCCCCCAGGTGCGGCGGGGGAGGGGCGCGGGGCGGGGCGGAGAGGAGGAGTGGCGCGGAGCGTGTGCGGCCGGGGAAGCCATTGCCTGGTTAATAGTTGCTGTTGCTGCACTTCCGCTTCTCTCCCAGCGAGAGCGAGACACGAGTGGCCAGGCCCAGCCGCAGCCGCAGCAGCAGCCGCCGCGGCGGCACGGAGCAGCCAGACACAAAGAGAGGTGCGGGGGCCCCCGGGGCGGGCGGGCCGCGGGGCCTGGGGCTGCGGGGCCGGCGGCAGGCGGCAGCGCCGGGCCGCGGGCAGCAGGGCCGGCCCGGGGGGGCGCCGAGGGCCGGGCGGCGGGGATGGGGCGGCGGGCCGGGGCGGCGGGGACCGCGCGAACTGTCAGCGCGGCCCGGTCCCCGCGGGGACCCGCCCGCCCGGGGCGCATTGTGCGCGCCGGCCTGCGAGCGCAGCCCCGCGTGGCCGGGCCTGGCCGGGCACCGTGTCCACGCGGCCCACGCTCGCCTTCCTCGCCCACTCTCCCTGCCCGGCTCGTCCCGACCTCGCTAAACTCAAGGGGACGCCGGGAGGCCTCGGGGACGGCGGCGGCGGCTCCCCGCCCTACTCGGGCCGCCCCCGCGCGATCGCGGCCCCCGCGGATCTTCGGCCGGTGCCGCGGTGGGCCCCGATCCTCGGCCGGGCGGCGGGGGCGGCCCGGCCCGCGCCCTCCTGACAGCGGAGTTCCCTCTTTGCAGCGCCTGCATGGTCTGTGTTTCTGTTTTGTTTCCTCCCCCTGCAGGGGCCGATCGCGGGGTGGGGTGGGGGGTTCGATATGTCGGATGACGATTCGAGGGCCAGCACCAGCTCCTCTTCATCTTCGTCCTCCAACCAGCAGACCGAGAAAGAAGCCAGCACCCCCAAGAAGAAGGAGAGTAAAGTCAGCATGAGCAAAAACTCGAAGCTCCTCTCCACCAGCGCCAAGAGGTATCCCACTCCTTTCTCCACAAGGTGTCCTAGCTTCCCAGTTGCCTGGTGCTGCATGTCAGGGAGGGAGGCTTCATGTGTTCTCTGGCAGGAAAATGGGGCATGGGAGCCCCACCTGTCTTCTTTACTGTTTGCTGGTTCTGCTTTTAATACCCTTGTCCGAATGCAGCAGTGTAACTGCCCCTGTCCATTCCTTGTTGAAGTTTCAAGGGTCTTCATTACTTTTATGAGTGCCTCTGTGATTTCAGAGTTCTCATCCTAGTAATCAGGAATCTGTGACTTCCCGGAGGCGGTCATCCTCCTTCATAGTTAGGGCACCCTCCCAGGAACTCTGTCAATGAATTCTGACCATCTCTCTTCCTCACCTGTTGCAGGGACGATGTTTTCTGAATAGAGGTTTCTCCATAACTTGCTTAAGGAATAACCAACTCCCATTAGTGGTTAAGAAATTGAGGTGATGTTTTCTGGTGGAATTTGAAGAGCCTTTTCTGGTTTGGTGCAGATGAACAAATCAGTGAATGACTGTAAAATGATTATTTCAAATATTTCTGGAGATAATGTTTTATTTTGTTTCTGGTTAAGAACTTGAGTTTTCAGGGAGACTTTGTTGTTGTTTTATTAGTCAGGGTCTTATTCTGTAGTGCAGGCTGCCCTTGAACGTACAGCACAACTCCTGTCTCAGCCTGCTGAGCACCTGGATTACAGGAGTGAGCCACTCACTATACCCAGGGTTAGTCTCTTATGTAGAAAGACAGGTGGATACTTTGTCAACCTTAAGTAACATTCTCTGATTCCCTGTAGTTCTTAAAATAATCCCTAGCAGATACCTGGGAACTCCCTGACATTCTTTCAGAAATCTGTCTCTTCATTGAGATAGTTAACTATGGTAAGGATCAGAAACTGGATGAGATGGGGATATCATTCTTTAAAGACTTGTAAATGAGATGGGACATCTAAATGGCTTTGGCTTTCCCGGCTGAGGTTGAGTCTGGAACTCAGAGGTTGACAGTTTGTTCTTTCATTTTCCCTGACCTGAAATTCTGTGACCTAACTGGACTGATGTAGTGGCTTCAGCCCATTTCTAATAGTCAGTGTTCAGGTCTTAATAGAAGTGTTGAGATGCCTTGGTAAGATTGTTCTCATTTTCAAAGGGCTGGTTGATTATATCTCAGGCTCTCTGAGTCTTAGCTGCTTCTCTTTGATTAACCCCATGAGAAATCTCCTGAGCCAGGGTTCTCCCCTTCTTGCTGAGGATGGCTCCTCTCTTTCCCAGCATTCTTAAGCTCTCCATCCTCATTCTGCTTTCACCTGCCCCTTAGGTCAGTGTAGCTTTTGTATTGTCCTAGAAGTCCCTCAGTGTGTGTGTGAATATATTGGGAGGAGAATGGACAGGCATCAAAAAGTAGTTTGCTTTTTTTGTCAGTATAAATAATTGAGATTCCCCATGAATACAGTTTGTCTATTTATGCTAAGAAAGTTAAAATTTTTGTTCTGAGCATAGTGGTACAGGCCTTTTATCAACCCACCCCTTAGAAACAGAAGCAGGCAGATAGATCTCTTATGAGTTCAGAGTCAGCCTGTTGGACATTGAGAGTTTCAGGAGTCCTGGGTACAGAAGGGGAGATCTCCAAAACGAAGTGCCAAACAAAAAATGCCAAGGCGGAAGAAAAAAACACAACTTTGTTTGGTAGCTCAGATGGCATTGTACTGGCCTAGCATGCATGAAGACCAGGGTTCATTAATCGTGGTAGCACAGGCCTGTTCTCTCAGGGCTTTGCAGGCAAGAGGATCAATTCAAAGTCATCCTTGGCTACACATACTTGGGTTGGAGACAGGATCTCCTGTAGTTAGGGTCTCATTGTAGACAAGGCTTAGCAATGTGAAAGACAGTGGATGTTCCCTTTCTGAAGCTTTTTGGAGAGTAGGAAGAGGCCAACTATAATGTAGCCAGCACTGCCATTTTTAGCTGGCACCTTTTCCCCAGTAAAAGGGAAAACAAATTGAGTGGTGACTACCCTTGGAAAAACAACCATTGTCATTCAGATTGCTAGCCTGAGACCTTATTTGGAAACAGCTATAAAGAAATGTTGGAAGTAGAAATAGAAGCAGGGAAAGAGTAAATAATAATTTTGCCTATAAACTAACATGTTTTATTTATCTTTTATTGCAGCACATTTAGATTCCTAGATACTTTGTTGAAACAGTAGCTGTTTGTGTTAAAGCAGAGCTAAGGTTAACATCAAAAGACAAAAGGAAGGAAAGAATGAAAGGGACAGTTAGGATTGATGTTTTATGTAGAGCCTGCTCTCCATCATTGGTAGATGTAGAGCATCTAAATAGATTGGTTTGGAAGGTAGGCACTGCCCATGGAATTGGAAGGGGCATGTGTACTACGAAGTGATAGGAAAACAAAGCTAGAATAGACGGACTAAAGGGTTTCATTCACTGTGGAAAGTGGTTTTGAAACCAGGAGTAGAGGAAAATGCCAGGGGAGAGTGCAGAGCTGGATTCACTCTTGGTGATTCACTCTTGGTACAGGCCTTTGAATCACTTGAGCATTGATCAGCGCTCTAGAAATGGTGTAAATGGTGGTGTTAAGATTAAATGTGTAAAACTGCCTGGAAATGATTGCCCTTTTAAAAAAAATATATCATAATTTTATTTTGTGTGTATTTGTATGGTGTGTGTGTCAGGCATGTCAAGGCAAATGTATGAAGGTCAGAGACCAGATTGCTAGAGTTAGCCCTCGTATTATGTGTAGGTGTGAGGGATTGAACTGGGGTCATCACATAGGCTTGCAAGCCCCTTTGGCAGCTTAGCCACCTCACTAGTCTTGGCATTTCACCCTGAGTACTACTAAAGGAGCAACTGTCTTCTTATAACTCTGAAGGAGGACATGTTTGCTTTCGGATAGATCTAAAAATGGTCAATTCCAATAAGTGCAAGATCCTGAACTGGTGCTCAAAAAACTTGAGTGTAACATCCTTCCTGATGTGGATGAAATGACAGATGGAAATGTATAGGGATTGAAATGCGTACTGGAAGTGGTAGAATTTAGCAGGGCACTAATAGATATCAGTAGGGTTTTCTAAACTGGACCACATTTGTAGGGACAGGAAGTGCCCTTCAGTAGGAAAGTTTGAAGAACTTCCCCAGTCACCACTCAATTTGTTTTTCCTTTTAATGTGGAAGAAGTACCTACTAAAAATGCCAGTGCATTATAGCTGGCCTCTTCTTACTCTCTGAAAACTTTCTTTGGAAAGGGAGAAACATCCATTATCATTCAGATTGCCGACTATGTGTTGGCTTTATTTTTACTACCGAGCAGCCTTGGTGGATTTTTTAAAGTTGTAACAGCCTGGCAGGAAAAGTTATAAAAATAGTAGTCTCCCTTTCAGAGAAGCAGCTTCGGGTCCCAAAGTTTGCCGTTTTCACTGGTGGCCTGAGCGCCTAGGTAAGCCGAAGACAAAGGCCGGCTCGGGCTCGGTGTGAACTGTCAGTGGCTTCGGCCTAGGGCTGGGGGATGGGCTCTTTGTGAGGTGCGGAGGTGCGCGGAGGGAGGCCTGGGGGCCTGCGGGCCGGGAAGTTAGGGGCTGCCGCGGGCGGGCGGGCGGGCGGGCGGGCGGGCGGGCGCAGGTGCCGGTGCACTTGTGCGGGCCGCCGGGGGTCCCCGCACCCTCGGTTCCACCCAGCACTTCCGGGACCGCTCGACCCTTGCCGGTGGCGGTCACTGGGGCCCGAGCGGCCATGTTGGCTCTGCTGGGAGGTCACTGCTCCTGGGTGCAGGGTCCGGGTCTGGGAAGTGCCGGCCTGCTGAGGGCGCTCGTGTGCGGTGCCCGCCCGCCCGCGGGCCGGTGTGCTGCTCTGTGAGGTCCGGGCCTGCCTGCGGGGGCGCTGGTGTGCGGGGTCCCGGGCCCGGGAGTCCCCGGGGCAGGCTCACCTCGGGGGATCTTGACCTCCCTTTCACAGGTGAGGTGCTGAGAAGGTTGGGGAAATGAAGAAAATTTTAAATTGTTTCTTAAGTGGAAATACACCCAGGACAACTGCCCAAGTGTGTTTGGCAGTATTGAAAGTCCCATGTCAAGAGTGGAAGAGACCTCAAGCTGCTTGCTTGGACTAAGTTGGGCTGCCAGACCTGGTTCTGGGAGGGACCTCCAACTAACTTTCTGTTTCTTGATCTCCCAGGATCCAGAAGGAGCTGGCTGACATCACTTTAGACCCTCCACCAAACTGCAGGTGAGCAGCCTAATGGATTGTTGTCTTAAAATTCGCCTAACTTCTCTCTCGTGTTTTCTTTTTTGTTATAGAATTTTGCTTCTCTTTATGGTCTGTGCTTGTTGGCGGCAAACGTTGAATATCAGATGAAATGTTTTGGTATGCTGTGGGTGTGGTGTGCAATAAGCTCAGAGCTGTTGAGAAGTGCTGGACTGACACCGTGGGCATTTGTGTATGTGGGCAAACTCAAGAGTTAAGGTGAAGGAGTACCCCCTTTTGTAAACTAGCTATGGGTGATGTCAGCCTTCACATGTGCAACTTTAGACATTTTGGTTTGGAAATTGCTCTGCTGAAATAACCTCATTACAGGTCTGAGATGCTGGAGTTTGGGGTGAAAACAAACGCTAGAACGAACCTCAGACTTGTAGTTTTGTTGGACTTTTGATAAAGCAACTCTGGAAATAACTTGTGCCTTAAGTAAATAATTTGTTTTAAATTATAAGCTGAATTAAACTTTTAAAAGATGGTGGGTTTTTTTTTTGTTGTTTTTTTTTATTTTTGATACTTGTGTAATACAGACTGTATGTTTCAGTGTGAAAACTGTAGCCGTCTTCTAAAGGGTTTGTTGACCACTTGACTTTGTTTAAAATCATTAGTTTTGCATTTTTGAGTCAAGATGGAAAGAAGTTGTGATGGTTGTCTAGATTGATAGTGAATCGTGAAGGTCTAAAAGCTTTACAGAACCACGTTCAGGCTCAAACAGAAGGCAAGGCCTCATTGGTGTTTTAAAATTATCGGTAAGAGTTACTGGCAAATAGCAGATATCCACCGTGAATATGTATAAGCATTCAGGATGGACGCTAAAGGAAGTTACTGGCAAATAGCAAATATCCACAGTGAATATGTATAAGCATTCAGGATGGACGCTAAAGGAAGTTACTGGCAAATAGCAGATATCCACAGTGAATATGTATAAGCATTCAGGATGGACGCTAAAGGAAGCATTTTGCTTTTTAACACTCATGTATTAAAACCATGATTTGGTGGATTAAAAGCAAAATTTAGTGTTGCTATTTTGTTGACTATTATTATTCTTTGTGTGTAACTGCATGATGTGTACATGAGGTTAAAAGACTTTGTGGAGTTGGCCTCTCCTACTTTTATATAGGTTTTAGGGATCAAACTCCAGTTGCCAGGCTTGAGCTGCAGGCATCTCCCCATTGAGCTGTCTGGGCTGACCCTAGTGATTATATTTTGTATGAATTTGTTCTTTTTTTATTTTTATTTTTATTTTATGTGAATTGGTGTTTTGCCTACATGTATAACTGTGTAAGGGTGTCAGATCTTGGAATTATAGACAGTTGTGAGCTGCCATGTGAATGCTGGGAATTGAACTCAGGTCCTCTGGAAGAACAGTCAGTGCTCTTAACCACTGAGCCATCTCTCCAGCCCATGAATTTGTTCTTAATGTTGATCCGTTTTGTGATACTTTGAAATTTTGTCCTGATTTGTAAGGAAGTCTTATTTATTTATTTATTTATTTATTTATTTAGAGATATTGTCTCAGACTTGATGTGCAGCTGAGCATGTCTTCAAATTTCTGATCCTCCTGTCTATCTTCTCCCATTGCTGGTATTACAGGTGTGAGCTACCCTGCTGGCTCTATGTCAAGCTAAACTCAGCACATGCACACTACCAACTGAGCTACATCCCCAGTGAGATACTTTTAAACTGTGTTCTTTAACTGAGCCCCTAATTATTCTCTAGAATTTATTTTGTAGCTGATAATCTCTTCAGTGGGTGAGGGAGTGGAGAAGCACTAGGAGCTGTTTAGATGAAAGCTTGAAGTGTCCCTTGGTTGTTTGTGTGGAGTCATGGGTGTTCCCTATGGTAGGTCTGCACTGATGCTGCCACTGTTGTTGGTGCTGTCTCCCGAGTGTGTCTCTTGTGAGTTCAAACAGCTTTAGCTGATCAAATTATAAATCATAGCTTCAAAACTAGCATCATTTATTAAATTATAAATGGCTTTCTTGTGAATAAGTGCTATCAAATTTAAAACTGAAACAATTTGGAGATTTTCATGATATTGTTTTTTAGAAGCAAGATAGAACACTTGAGTTCTTGCAGTAAGGTTCATCCCTAAGAGGTTTGTGTTTCTGAAGCATGAAGGACATTTTATCTTTGTAAATTTCTCATAATCACTCCTTGAAGCTGAAACCTTTGAGCATTCATTACCTGTGGTCGGGGATGATCCACACTGGGTGGTGGAGTGACAAATCTTACTACATTTAAACAGTTTTGGAAGAGTGTGATTTCCAAGAACATACTAGTTATCTTTATTTTGCAAAAAAGTCTATCTTATACTGCCCTTTACAAATAACAACTGCTTTATTTTCTGGAAATATTTCCCACTAGATATTTTAGCCCAGTGGTTCGCAACCTCTGATGCCGCAACCCTTTAAAACAGTTCTTCATGTTGTAGTGACCCCCCCAACCACAAAATTATTTCATTGCTGCTTCATAACTGTAACTTTGCTACTGTGTGAGTAATAATGTGTATCCGATATACAGGATATCTGCTATGCAGCCCTGTAAAAGGGTTGTTTGATTCCCCTGCAGGAGTCTGGATGAGAACCGCTGTTTTAAGTGATGTGGATTTGAGTCTCTAAGTTTCATTGCCTTCCTTTATTACCACCTTGTGTTGTGCTGCAGTTCCTATCTTGGGTTCTTGTCTGAGTTTTGGTTTGATATCTTGTGATATTACCTGTATAGGATTTCAAACCAATTTTTAAAGGAATATGTATTCACTTTGTGTGTGTGTGTGTGAGGATGCACATGTCCTGCAGCATGAAGATAGGTCAGAGGATGATTTGCAGGAATCCTACCTTGTGGATTTTAGGGACTGAACTCAGATCAGCAGGCTTGGGGCAAGTGCCTTAATCTGTTGAGCCAACTCACCTGCCCCTCTGTAAGAGTTAATAATTTATTGTCTTGATGGCCTTTATTGTTGGAGACAGTTGAAGTTGAGATGCTTTTTGAAGTCAGCTTCCAATTATGATGTGTGAATTGAATGATATATCAAATGTATACATATTAGGTTTTTTCTGGTATTACCCTCCCCATAAGAACTCTATAGTTCTAGTGAAATTATAATTTCATCAATTATAAATTGTTGAGTAAGATAAATAATTGGTTTTCATTTCATGAATTTTAGATACAGTTTGCCCTTTCTAGATATAGTTTACCCTTTCTAGAACTTCTTTCAGGCAGCATTCAGTTTTAAATTTAGACATATTACTTTCTTAAAACATATCAGGTGACACAGCATCCTCTCAGTGGACAGCTGGCTCTTATACATCAGAACTCCTCTCCTGGGGGGTGGCTGTGCTGCTTGTATTCACTAGTCTTAGTCCTTGACTAAAAAGTTTGGAATCAAAGTTACTGAATTTCAAAACTTGTGCAAATTTCATTTGCTGAGTATGTTGTATATGAAAAGATAATAATATTTAATGTTGTGTATTCAATGGATTAATTTTTTTATAAATTATGTGTGCACATGTTTATGAGTATGGGTTTGTGTATGTGCGTAAGGTTGATGCCCATGGAGGTCAGAAGGAGGCATTGATCCCCTAGAGCTGGAATTATAGGTCGTTCTGAGATGCCTATCATGGGTTATGGAAATGGAATTTGGGTCCCCTTAAAGATCAGGAGACTCCTAACTACTGACCCATCTCCAGCCCTGGAGACTTTTAAAAATATAAATTGCTTTGTATTACCATGTAAATTAAATTCTTTCAAACATCAATCTATTTAGTATTATGTGTGTGAATCTCTTGCTCTCTCTCTCTCTCCCTCTCCCCTTCTCCCCCTTTTCTTTCTCTGTCTCTCTCACTGTGTATGTTTGTGTATGTGCTCATGTGCACATGAATGAAATGCTTTTTTTATCATTGGCTCTGTTCTTTTAAGGAAAAAATACTGTTGTGATTTTTGTAACAATTCCATAAAGCTTGGCTCATTTGGGATGGAATAATCATGACTTATAGATAGTTCATGAACTTGAGGCCTCTAGGATCAGTTTGTAGCTGATTTGTAGTTCACAGCTCATACTTTGCTAAATTGACTAAACATAGTCAATTTAAATTATAATTATTTTTAAAATTATAAATATGAATGTCTTTAGACAGTAAGTTTACTCATCATACTGACATATTTTGTCCAAGTTCCTTCTACTTTAGTTTCATTTAATGGGAACTTCTGTATTACAAGAAAGCCTCTAGTGTAAATGGAAACCTATAATTCAGAATTTTGGTTGATATTTTTGGAAAAGTATTTTTGAGATGTCATTAAGCATTTTAAGTACAAGAAAGAGGTAGTAAAAATGAATTTCCTTTATATAATTATATCTGACTGCTGTTTTTATTTTACTTTATTTAAGTATGTAAAGTTAAGTCAGGACCTTTTCCATCAAGAGCTGAACTTAATCAGATAAAGTTGCTTTAAGATGTTTTGAGGTGAAAAGTCATTTATAAACAAAGAAAACAACAAGCAGTTTGTCTTATAATCCTCAGCCTTCTTACCCTTCTCTGCCTAGAGTCCCGTGCTTAGCCTGCCTTCCTTACAGAGCTGGAAAGCCTAGCCTTTTGTTTTGAGACAGTTTCAGATAACTCAGAATGATCTTGAGCTTGCTGTTTAGTGGAGGGTGATTTTGAATTCCTAATCTTGCTTCCGCCTTCCAAATGCTGGGATTACTGGCTCTTGCTACCGCACCCTGGATTTGAGACAAGTTCTTGCTTTCTCAAAATTCTAGCTTGAATTGGAACCCTTCTGCCTTGCCTCCTGGTGAGGAGTCATTAATTATCACAGGTGCTGTATTGAACTATTAATTTATTGGACCTGGATAGTGTCAGTAGGGGTACACTGTTGTAAAAGTAATGTCACTGAAATATGTATTTATAATGCTTAAAATGCTAACTTACGTATAGTGGGTTTGTGGATGTAAAATCTCCATGGGGGCAGAGGTCTGAAGAAGGCTTGCTCTTCTTCAGAGAGTGGAGTTTGTTCCCAGCACTATATGGGAGGATTCAAAACCACCCATAACTTCAACTTCAGGGGTGTCCTTTATCTTCTTGTGGCCTCCAGGACACCTATACTCACATAGAAACATACACATAAATAAAACAAATCTTTTAAAAACCCAATAAGAGTAATAATGTTGTTAAAATATTGTGGGTTTTTTTAAATTCTTATAGCTTAAAAGGTGATACTAGCTTTAGAAATTCTTGTAAAGGTGTTGATATTCTCTGTTACAAACTTTTGAGTGCTATTTAATATGAAAAGGAACTACTTTCAAGTGGTTTGTGATCTACTAACGATTCTAAGAAGGGTGGAAATGTGAACTATTGAGGTAATAACTGCCAGGCCATGCTGTGGAGGTTCAGACAAATGAGAGATGACTTTGCCTGGGTGTGAGGACCATGGCTGGAACACTTAGTCATCTGAGAAGGTTTCAAGAATGAATGGGAATTGGGTCGAACAATGAAGCATAGTGGAGGAAACTGCCAGCAAATGTGAAGGACAAGTAGAGAGCACTGTGTGGTGATGGCTCCGAGTGCAAACAAGTGGGAAGATATAATTGTAATAAGAGATAAAATTTGAGTTGCTTTCTCAGGCCAAGGCCTTTGAATTTTACTTTGTAGACATTAGAGAATCTTTGAAACTTTTGAGTGGGAAATGAAATTTCTGTGGAACAATTTAGACAAAGACAAGGATGGCATAAATTTGGAAAGGAAGCAGTAGGCTCAGCATTGGCTGCTGTAGTGTGGGTAGGATCAAAGAGGGCTTGGGAAGCAGAGGGTAGAAAAGAGAGGAGACAGAAAACAGAACTTGGAAACTTGGATGCTGAAGTTGTGGGTTTGGGTGCAGCTGGTAACTTTAACATCAAGAGATGGGACAGGAAAGATGGCTTAGGGGAATCAGGGTCTCTCTCCAAAGTTATTTGTGTTGTGGATCATATACAATGTCCAGTATGTTGCTGCCACCGAGTAGACCATCAGTTAATGTTAGCAGTTTGGTTGTATATTTGAGTTTATTATTAATCAATTATTGAACTCTGAGATATGGCTGCTTTTAAGTAAGATTTGACAAATTAAGAAGATTAAAACTTCCCCCAAGAGGTACAACTGACTATATCGGGCTTTGCTGACTCCCCTTGGGAGGCCTTATCTTTTCAGAGGAGGTGTGGGGAGCAGGAAGGAGGCTGAGGGGAAGCAGGAGAAGGGATGAGAGGGGAAATTTGTGCTTCTGTGGTTGGTATGTAAAATGAATTTTAAAAATTTCCTAATTAAAACAAAACAAAACAAAGCAAAAACTTTCCTGAGAGGAAAAAACAATGACTTAAAAGTCTTTGATTCTGACCTTGCATATTTCCCCTAACTTTTCAGTTTGAAGATTTCAGAGCTACAGAAGACATTGGGAGTGTACTGTTGTGTGCGTACACTCACTGTCTGTGAAAACTTTGTACAGTTTTATTGTTGCTGTGACAAATACCATGAACACAAACAACTTAGGGTAGAAAAAGGTTTTTACAATCCATCATCACTAAGACATGTCCAGAAACTTAAGTAGAAACCTGAAGGCAGGCCTGCCTAATATTCCACACTGTATTATCTCTAACCAAGGAAGCACAGCAGAAGCTATACAGGGATTCTGCTTGCTGGCTTATGTATACTGATGCTTATTAGCATCTGACATAACTTAGGACCACCTGCCTAGGGAATGTTGTCACCTATAGTGGGGATGGACCCTCCTGTATCAATCAACAAGACAATCCCTACAGATATGCCAGTTCCATATAGGTAATTCCTCACTTGAAACTCAGATGGCTGTAGGTTGTCTGCTGGACAGTTAAAGTTAGCCAGAACACGTGGTTCCTTTGTTTACCTATTGAAGAGTGTTAATGAAAGCTGCATCCATGAAGTGGTTAAGTGTGCTGAAGTCAAATCTAAGGGTCTTGGGAGAGGTGCCAAGGCTAGAGGTAGTTTTGCAAGTCCATATTAGTTTTGAAAGTTTTTTGGTGATAAAGAGAATGAAATTTACTGGGAAGAAGAGGCTAGGAATTGTTTTCTAAAAGCTGGTCACATACCATAGCAATAGCACAGGGAAAGCTGAGGCAAGATGATTATGTATTTGAGGTAGTCCTGGACTATATAGCAAGTTCCAGTAGAACTGTGTTTTGAGAGGTATCTGCAGATGAGGGACAGATAGAGAAAGAAGATCTGGAAAAGGAGGAAGCAGAGAAGCAGGAGGAGCCACAAGGCTCTGGAAGAAGTGAAGGAACTGAACCTTTGAGGATTTAAATGTAACAGCTATGGGTGTGTTTTTATAGACCAGGAGGGGAAAGCAAACACAAGGATGGAGGGGCAAGAAGGAGATGAACATTTTTCAAACAGTTCTGAAGAAGGTGGTAGAGTGTGGTAACTGAGGCTGTTGGCACAAACCATTTCTTTTGAAAAGCTGACACCCCAGAGTTTGGTGGCAGGACAGCTCTCTACTGGCTTGGAAAGCATCTTTGGTATGTGAGGAACACTCCTGCCCTCTGTAAAGCTAAGAGCAGTATGATCTGCCTCTATTTGTTCTCTCCTGGAAGACTTTAAGGTCCTTGAGAAGAGAGTGTTCTGTCGCAGCATCCCCATGGTGCCCAAGAAATAGTTGATCGTCAGTGTGTATTAGATTAATAGACACAAATGACTAATTTAGACCTGATAGGTTACCAGGACATCTTACTATATTATTTGGAAAACACTGGGAAGAACAATGGGAAATTGCTGTCAGAAATGGTTTCTCAACTGTCCAGGGCCCCAGACATTGTTGGCAGTTTGAGTCCTTCTAGAATCGAAGAGGAACTGGACATCAGTCAGGGTTAAAAAAAAAAAGGTGTGATCTGTTCTTCAGACTAGGCTGGTAATGAAGAAAATAATGTATCTCTGGTGCACACTCCGAATTTATAAAGTTGCCTGCTCTGTGCGTGCAAAGAGCACTGATGGAGGGATGCTAAGTAAATTGAGTTCCTGTATCTTAAAGCTGGTCCAAATGGTTGTTAAAGGAGGTCCTAGGACCAACTCTCCTGAGATATCTGATGCACTCCTTGTCACCAGTTTTTCGTAAGAAACCCATTCTTGGGCAGGAGAGATGATTCAGCAATGAAGAGCACTGGCCGTTCTTCCAGAGGTCCTGAGTTCAATTCCCAGCACCCACAGAGTGGCTCACAACCATCTGTAATGATATATGGTGCCCTCTTCTGGCCTGTAGACATACATGTAGACAGAACACTATATACATAATTTAAAAATCTAAAAAAAGAAAGAAAAGAAGCCCATTCTTACTCAACCTCTTACTTAGCTAGCTCTTGAGTGAAACAACCCTCTGGACAGCCTCCTTCCCTTGGAGGCTAGAAGCTTACCAAGCCTCTGCTTGATAGTCATACCACCTCTTTAACCTATGCCTGTGACTGGATAGCTCTCCAGAATCCCTATCACTCTAGGAGGGACGGTGATGTTCCTCCATACTGTGACAGTGTCTGGGTGTCCTGAGAAGACGATAACTGCTCAGTTAGCTGTCCTGGGCAGGACCCTGCTTAGCATTGTTAAAACCCAATTCTGTCTGTCAGAGAATGTGCTGCCTTGCATGTGACAGATTGGTAAAATGGCAGATGAGGAGAAAGGCTGTTGGCATCTGGCTTTGTGTGGTGTTCAGAAGCAGCTGGACTGCTAGAGTCACAGCAGACTTCTCCAGTCTGACCTTACCAGTCAATGTTGTGGTCTCTTAGTATTGATGTGATGGTTACTAATATTGTCAGGACCTTAAGGTCCTGACATTCATGTCTCTTCCAACCCATAGGAAATCTAGAAAAAGACACTGGGCTTGATGTGGTATAGTACTTGGGAGTCCGAGGCAAGAGGATTGCCTTGAATTGGGGTATAGCCTGAGCTACGGAGTGAGTAAGACTGACTCTACCTCTAAAATAAACAAACAAACAAAAAACTAGAAAAAGGTAGTTTGTGTTGGACAGTGGGGGCACACATCTTTCTTTAATCCCAACACCCAGAAGGCAGGGGCAAGCAGATCTCTTAAGTTCAAGGCCAGCATGGTGTACAGAGCAAGTTCCAGGACAGGCTCTAAAGTTCTCACTGGGAAACCCTGTTTTAAAAACCAAGAAAAAAAAATAATTTGGGATAGTCTTATTAGGAGAAAAAAATTAGATGTGTTAGATCTAATAATTCTACTGAGTGGCAGCAGGATGATCAAATCAAGTCCTAGCAGCGGAAGCAGTAACATGTGCTGGGTACTAACATGCTTCTGTAGGGGCTTAACCAGAGCTGTCTGCTGTGAAATTTGGATTTTAGTAAGTGTCTTCCCTAGACTTATGCTGTTTATTACTGTGATAAAGATCCTTTAACTTGGGTCACACCCCATTACTGAGGAAAGTCTGAGCAGGAACTGAAATAGAAGTTCTAGAGGAATACTGCTGTCTGGCCTGCTTCTTTCTCATGGCTGAGTCCTCATGCAACTTAGAGCATCTGCTTGGGGGATGGTACCACCTACAGTGAGCGGGTCTTCACACATCTGTCATTAATCAAGAACATGCTCTGTGGGGCTGGAGAGATGGCTCAGCGGTTAAGAGCACCGTCTGCTCTTCCAGAGGACCTGGGTTCGATTCCCAGCACCCACATGGCAGCTAACAACTGTCTGTAATTCCAAGGCAAACACCAAGGAAAATAAATAAATAAATAAAGTTTAAAAAAAAAAAAAAAAAAAAAAAAAGAACATGCTCTGTGGCTTGCCTATGGGTCAATCTGGCAGGGGCACTTTCTTAACTGGGGTTCCCTCTTCCCAGGTGACTCTTGTATCAAGTCAACATAAAATAGCAAGTCAAGGGATTTGTACACGTTATGATGACAGGTAGGAAGGAAATTCATGGAGTGTAGGAATAGAGGATCATTGGGTGGGGGTCACCTGCACCTGCAGAAGGCTTGTAAATATGCTTAAGCAAAGACCTCAAAGATGAGAAAAGAGGAATAAGCTAGGGGAAAGTCCTGTAAGGTCCAGTGAAAGGAGCCAGGAGATTCAGATCCATTAAGGAGTTGGGGAAGCCGGCTTGGTAGTTTAAAGGTCTTGTCAGCCTTCAGGGCTGTGGAGCATAGCCAGGGGAGGCAGGAGCGGAGCGGGAAGGTCAAGCTGCATGTAGGCTGACAGTGGACATGGTAGGAGAACACCTACACCTCTTGGGATAGCACTTGGGCATTAGGAGGCAGGAGCCGAAAGGGCTCTTCTGGCTTGTGCTTTGCTGTTGGCGAGATGGTGGTGACTTTCTGTTGATAATGAATGTAAGGACTTTTGGCATGCCATGTGGTGAACCCAAAATGGTGCTGGGTGAGATAAGAACTTTTAATATATAGTGGCCACATGGGAGGGCACACCCCCCCAAGGGTGGCTATGTAAATTGGTGCCTACCTGTTGTCTTAAAAAGAGATGCCATGTAGCAGTCTGTCTGCCTTTATCTCTCTTCTCTCTGTCTCTCTGTCTCCTGTTTCTCTGACCCTGTACTCAACCTGGCAACTCTCCTGAATAAACTCTTATGTAGCCTTGTTAGTGTGTGTATGTCTGATCTCATGTGTGAAACCAACATTTAGTGCCGTGACTTGGATAGGCTCTCTCCTGGGCTTAGGTGCACATAAGATAGGAGAACCTGATCTAAGGCTCACTCACTACCAGGCCACCTTCCATCTGCCTTGTCAGTGCAGCATTTTTGAACACCACCAGCCTAGATTGATAAGTTTTCTATTTCTAGTGGAAATGGAAACGCAGACTGTTGTCTCTGGAAAAGACCGTTGATGGTCCAGCTTTCTGATAGGACTCTAGTCTTTCCGAGGGCCACCCCAGTCACAGCCTTCACTGGTCATGGCTGTTCCTTCTCGCCTGACACTCATCTCTGGCCTTCCCTGCCATTGAAGCCAGACTGGATCACTGGATCCTGTCCAAGGACTTTGTTTGCAGGGTTTTGCCCTGGACACCTATCGTGGGTGCTGACAAGTTCCTATAGATAGTGCATTGGATACCCATTGTAGGTGCTCACAGGTGCCTAGTGTTAGGTTTGACGCCTACTCCTGGGAACTGAAGAGTTTTTAGGGGTGGGTTGCGTTGGTTTGGGCTTTGCTTTGATGCCTATCCTAGATGCTGACCAGTGTCTAAGGATGGCTAACATGGTTTGTACACCCATTCTCATAGTGGCTTATATGGTTTTGGACATTGTCCCAACACCTACTCTGAGAGCTGACAAACTGCTTAGTGGTTCCCCTGGGACCACTCAGCTGGGTGATGACCCAGATTTAGTAGCAAAATCCCTCTCCTCTAGGCCTCAATAATAAAAAATGAGTCAGCAGAAAATGTCTCTCCATCCTCACCTCTAGGATACATTCTTGAGACTCTTAAGCCGTTTAACCTTTTTGCCTTATTTAGACATCACCAAGCTTATCTATTTTTGTACAAAGAAATGGCCTAAGTACCCCTTAGATAACTCAAAATAGCTGCCAAACAACTCAATGGACCCCGATATTTTATAAGAGCTAATTTTGCAAGCTTACAGCTGGATGAATAAACTCTTGTGTGGCCCTGGTTGTGTGTGTATGTCTGATCTCACGTGCAAAACCAACAGTAAGAAACCTGGCATAGAGCCCAGCTGTGTGTGCAGGAAGGAGGGCAGAGTGGAAATGATTGCTCAGACCAAGTAGGTATGAGACTGATTCCCACCAGGCATCCAAACTACGATGTCAAATAGAAGTTAAATATGGGGGATTGAAACTCAGGAATATTTTAGAGACATTTAGGAGACCTTACTGTATTGAGTCTTGTGAATAGAAAATCCTGTGGCTCACCCTGAAAGAAAGGGATAAAAGAAGAGCTCGTCTGGTGAAACTTGGGCATCTTGCTCACATTTAGATGTTGATAACAGAAACCAAGAAGGGGGGTGTGCGTATGTGTGAGAAATTGTGACTGGGAAGTGTTCATCCACTTAATAGAGTGACCATCAAGTCTAAAATAATAACCTACTGGGCACATAGGAAGGTCAGTAAGGAATCAGTGTGCATCACAATTTCAGGTTTAATTGTGACTACATTTAACAGATCCATGTTAGATAGCAAAAAGAAAGGGAATGGTTTTCACTTAAAACAAAAAGATGTTTTTGTTCTCAGTTAAAATATATCATTGTATTTATCCAGAAAAGTTATTAATCATTTTATATATTCTCCTTAGGATAAAATTAACTAATTCCTAGAATTATTTTTTTAAGATTGATTTTTTACTTGTGTGTGTGAGAGTTAATAAGAATGAGTGAATGTGTGTGCTACACATATGTAGGTAATTCACCCAAAAATCTTCACAAGAGAATGTTGAATCCAGTGCAGGTGCTAGGAACTAAACCCAGGTCCTCTGGAAGAGCACTTTGGACCACTGAGCTACTTCTCCAGCCCTGAGACCATTTGATTTTATTTTTGAGAGAGGGTCTTACTATGTAACCCTGGCTGGCCTGGAGCTTGCTATGTAGACTAAAGTAGTCTGGGACTTAAAGACAGCCTTTTCGCCTTTGTCTACCAAGCACTGGGACTAAAGGTCTGTGCCACCATGCCTAGCTTCTCAGTACCTTTAAACACTTGGTAAGCATCCACTTTCTTTTGAGCCAGCTATACCAACTTTAGATTATGCAGATTCTCTTGGTCTTGCTTAATTTTATTAATTTGGGTAACACTGGGAAATGTTTGGGAATGGCAGTTTCTATCTGCCCAAGGAAAGCAGATAGAAAGGTGAACCACAAGGTTCTGCCTACAGAGGGATTTCACTATAAAAGTAATTTAAATTTCTCCCATTACTACAACTTTGCCTTCTCTGTGGGAATACATTTCACTTTTTAAACATAATTTACTGGAATTGATGTTATAAAAATTTATTTCTTGGCAGACTTTCCTAGAGCACATTTATCCTAATAGAAGAAGATCATTCAATTGATTTACATAAAAAGACCCTCAAAGAAAACATTTGTTTTATTATAAGCACCCAAGAGGATTTCTAAAACATGAGTGATAACTTTCTTCTAACCTAAGTAAATATTTCAAAATAAATGTTTGTTTAGTGCTTATAGTGTTGTGTGCACAGAGCCTGGCAGTGGGCTGCAGCTTCACTTTATGCTGCATTGCCCTCCGACTTGTCTACATAGCCCTCTGGGAGAACATCCTTGGCCACGTCACTTCAGTCTCCAGTGAGACTGCCGTAGGATCTGGGTATTCTCACTAGCAGGGTAAGTGCTATGGAATGATGAAGGTCGTCAAAAGTACATTTCACCAAGGACACAGTTCTGTACCAGCTGAAATCTGAAATTGGTGTCCATACTCTCCATGGAGTCTGTGGCTCCGATAAAACAGTTTTACTTTTATTTTACTGTTGCCTGTTTATATGTGAACACACATTCTATATTGTGTAGCCTGCGTGTTTGTGGGAAAAAAGTCAAGGTATTCTGACCTTGAGCCATGTGTTTTCAGGTGAGACAAACCAACTGCCCCCTCCCATCTTTGACTCTCAGCTTCCCTATGAGCTGTGCATTCTTTACTGTGGAGGTTTAACACACAAAAAAGTAGTGGTCATTTGATCCCTCTGTCTCTGGGTGACTGCTGCTGTCTTATTTTTATTTTCCCAGAGCTACTACTAAAACCTTTCTACATTTAGTGGCTTGTTGCAGTCCAACTGTCATGATTTTCCACATGTTTGTGCTTCTGGCCTGAGAGCCTCTCTGGAGCTCTCCTCATCCATGTCTGAGGCTTCCTAGTGCCCTTCAGGCCTCTTCAGGAACACTCACTAGGTCTAAGATGGTCACATTTGCTTATTGCCATTTGACCTGATGAGGCATTTATTTAAAATATATAATATCCTATCGCTTTATAAACTGAGTCTGTATATCTATTAACATTTTTCTTTGTGTTTGGAATCCTTGTTCATGATTAATTTCTGTCTTTTTCTCATCCTAGTCTGCTTCCTCCTTCCTTTAAGAAAATTGAGGCCAGCCAGGTGAATTTTCTCAGAAATCTTCAAATAACACCCCCACCCACACACACACACACAGGGTTTCTGTGTATAACAGCCCTGGCTGTCTTTGAACTCTTGTAGACCAGGCTGGCCTCAAACTCACAGAGATCCACCTGCCTCTGCCTCCTTTTTTTAAGGTTTATTTATTTATTATGTATACAGTATACATAAGAGGGTGCCAGATGTTATCACAGAATGGTTGTGAGCCACCATGTGGTTGCTGGGAATTGAACTCAGGACCCTTGGAAGAACAGCCAGTGCTCTTAACCTCTGAGCCATCTCTCCAGCTGCCTCTGCCTCCTAAGTGCTGGCATTAAAAGCATGTACCAATGTACCCAGATTTCTCAGAATTTCTTATTAATATGTTCAGTTAGCCAGAAAATATTTTGTTGCTTTGAGTTTTTGTGAAGCAGGTAACACTTGATGTACCTGCCTATAATGATAGCTCTGGTAGAGTGCTTATAAGCCCTAGGTTCAGTTCCCAGCTCTATCACAACAAAAAAAAGCAGCATAGATCCAAGTAATAATTCAATGGTTAGAGTGCTTGCATGCACAGAGACCTAGGTTTGATCCCCAACATCAAATAAAATTGATGAAATGGTACATGCCTGTAATTCTACTGCCTTAAAGGGGAAGCAAGAGAACCCAAATAGGGTCATTGTTGACTATGTAGCATATTCAAGGCCAGCCTGGGATATGATGAGGCTTAAAAACACTATAACAAAAACTTTATGAACCTGACTATGTATATTAATTCTCAGGAATCTAATCTTTGAGGGCAGCCCCCAATAAGACTATCACACTAAATGGGGCTTGTGATTTTTTGAAAGAGTTTAAAATGAGTTACATACCAAATACTTACTATTGAATCATGAGAATTGTCTATAAAACAGCAGCTTGTTTTATATACCTGACTTATTCCAGTCAGGTCATTACTGCCTTTGACATTGTTTTGAGGTTACATGGTTGTCAGTGAGTCAACAGTAGTGGGCAGCAGTCTTCTCTCTGCCCTGCCTGTAATCCTTTGCCTGATTCTCCATGACCTCCTCTGAGTGCTATACATTGTGCTACTTTGGTCCATGCTGCCCTGGCTCACTTCCTCCTGGATCCTATGGTTTCAGTAAATTACAACTAAGAGCAGTAACTTATTGAATTCATTCTAACATTTACTGAGTGATTACTGTTCTGTCAGGTATTCTTAGAATAGCCCTAGAAAATCTGATGTTCTTGATCTCAGGAAGCATGTATTCACCACAGAAGAAGGGCAGGAAAAGAAGCCTGTGTTTCTGGTAAATCGTTTCTCCCTATTTTACTGTTTCCTTTTATATGTGGAAGCACATTCTGTGTTGTACAAAGTAACTGCAGTAGGAACCCTGCAGTTACCTGGCCAGTTAAGACATTGGCTGGTGCCACTGTGGGAGAAATGACACTGGATGATAAAGATCCAGCTATGAGAAGGGCTTTGTAGGCCAAATGGCAACAGCTAGAAAGGTGCTAAGTGTAGGGAAGGCCTGAGTGCCTAGCGTGGTGAGAGGGGGAGCATAGTGGAGGAAGGGAGGGAGGGAGGGAGGGAGGGAGGGAGGGAGGGAGGGAGGACGAGCTCTCATGGTTTCCTTGGAAGCCCATGGGCAGAACCCTACATTTAAGAGTACTCAATAATTCTCACTACCATTGACCTACATTTGAGGAAAGCCACATAAAGATCCTTTTTTGCTTATTTATTAAAGATTTGGGCTTCTCTTTTTTATTATTATGTAGTCAGAAGTTTCTCTCCCACCTGGCTGGTCCCACCACCAACTTATGAAATAATTGACTCAGAGGCTTAATAGTATAGTAACTGCTGGGCCAGTAGCTCTGGCTTATTACTAACTAGTTCTTACGCTTAAATTAATCCATAATTCTTATTTGTTTACCTATATGACTTGATACCTTTTCTCAGTAAGGCATTTTCTTCTGCTTCCTATGTGTCTGGCTAGAGACACCTGTTCTGCCTTTTCTCTTCCCAGAATTCTCCTGGTTTGGTCAACTCACCTCTACTTCCTGCCTAAATACCGACCAATCAGTGTTTTATTAAACCAGTACCAGTGATAAATCTTCATAGTGTACAAAAGCATTATCCCATATTACTATTACTTTTTTTTTCTATTTTTTGAGATAGTCTCAAGAGACCAGGGTAGCCATCCTTGCTCTATAGACTAGGCTGGCCTAGAACTCACAGAGATCTGCTTGTCTCTGCTGCCCAAGTGCTGGGATTTTAGGAGTGTGTTGCTATGCCTGGCTTAATTTTTTTTTTATTAATAGTTTTATTGTTGTTTCTTCATGTAACAGACCAGATCTGGTTTTATATTTGCAATATTTAGAAACTTCAACAGTAATTGAGTACATGCTACCAGAACTTTGTGTCCCTACATGTGACAGAAAATACAATGCTGCTCAATGTCCTCAGCGTGAGGACTGGATGAAAGCAAATCCTTTGTAAGGTACTGAGTCACAGAGCCAGTGCTTGGTCATCCCTGTGTCTAGTTGTCTGAGGTCCTGTGTGCCCATGAAGGCAACTGGAGTTCAGCAGCTGTAAACTTGGCCTTCTAGAGTAGGAACAAGTGAGACTGAGGCAATGAACATGCCTAACCCCATAACCCTCAAATCTGGACCAAGGACTCTAAGGACCAAGAGACTTGAACAGCTTGAGAACCGTGAGACAGCTTGCCAGAATGCCCATTAATCCTAGAGTAGTTACTTGTGACAGGGAAGAATTTAACTGCACAATGGGAAGTCTCAGTTCTAGGTATGCAATGTACGAGTGAGGGCATATGTGAACAGTCCACAGTACTCCAGGGTCACAGAAGCACAGCCTGGTTTATCGAGTGCTAGGGGTCAAGCTCAGCCTCATTTACATGCTAGGCACGCCTACAACCAACAGAGCTGAATCTCCAGTTGGTAAGCCTCAGACCTGCAGGAGGTTGAAACCCTCACACAAAGACACAGTGATGCAGTCATTCTTATATGTGAATTTGGGGCTGGAGACATGGCTCAGAGGTTAAGAGCACTGACTGTTCTTCCAGAGGTCCTGAGTTCAATTCCCAGCATCCACATGGTGGCTCACAACCATCTATGTTGACATCTGGTACCCTCTTCTGTATATTGTATACATAATAAATAAATAAATCTTTTTTTTTTAATAAAAAAGAAAGAAAGAAAGAAAGAAACTTCAGGTACTAACTGCTCTGTTTGAGATTTTTTGTTTCTGTTTTTTTTTTTGGGGGGGGGGGGTAATGTGTTTTGGTGTTTTGCCTGCATGCTTGTCTGTATTAAGGTGCCAGAACCCTTGGAACTGGAATTACATACAGTGTGAGCTGCCATCTGGGAATTGAACCTGGGTCTTCTGGAAGAATAGCTGGTGCTGTGAACCACTGAGCCATCTCTCCAGCTCCCTTAACTGTTCTGTTAGGGCTATAGAAAGGACAACATGCAATGTGATTGCAGTACATCTTAGCAGTGTTGCATTGATATGAAATGACATTTTTTGTGGGTGGAGAGAGAGTTCTGTGTTTAGGGTGTTTGGTGCCTTTCTAGAGGACCGGAGTTCAGTTCCTTACACTCACATCTATGGCTCACAACTCTCAGTAATAACTTAGTAACTCCAGCACTAAGTGGTTTGATGCCACCTTCTGGCTTCTGCAGACTCCTGCTCACATGTGGCGCGTGCGCGCGCATGCGCGCACACACTCACTCACACACACACACCACAGTAATGGAAAGAAATTCTGTTTTCTTTTGTTGTTGGTGGCGGTGCTTTGTTTTGGAACAGGGTCTCATATAACCCAACTAGCCTTGAATTGCTGTGTAGCCAAGGAAACAACTAAGAAAAGGACCATGATGAAACTTTTCACTTACCCAATATAGACAAGTTGTGTGTCAGTTCAGATTTATAAGGAGACAAAATTCAAGTGTAAACATAAATGTTTACTCAGAAACAACCCTAGTAATAATGCAACCAAAGCACATAGGATTGTGAGCTTGCCCTGGACTCTGAAGGGAACTGGAAGTGATGTATGTACATGTTCCTGGAAGTTGCTTTTTACAGAATGCAGGAGCAACAGAAGGCCTGGTTTGTGATATTCTAGACAACTCAGAAGTTTAAAAGCAATCTTAGCTTTATGGTCTGTGCTGTGAGGATTTAAAAATAGAACAAAAATAGTAGCCTGGCGTGGCAGCACATGTCTTTAATCACATTCCTCTAGGAGGCAGAGGCAGGCAGATCTTTGTGGGTTCCAGAAGAGCCAGGGCTGTGTAGAGAGACCTTGTGTCAAAATAGACAAGTAAACAAAAACAGACTAAAACTTAGGGGATGATGATAACAGCAAATTTTATGAAGTATGTCAGTGTAGTTGTCATTCTCATTTTATAGAAGAAATGCTTTAAATAATTTAGTGGCTAACCCAAATCCCTGGACTCCCAAGTGGGGACGTTTACAGATTTGATTTCCACCCTCCAAAGATCATGCCTTACCATTGTGCTCTGCTGCTGTGTTTGTGGTTCTGAGTTGTAAACCTCACTTAGAGTTGCTATTCAGCTTTACTCATACACAGAACTGTATGTAAATTTTAAGAGCCACTGATGGGTTTTTATCAGAGTGGTCATATCCTGCTGGTGGTGTCTAGTGCAGGTTTAGTTGTCGAGGTGGTTTTCTATTTTTAGACAGTCTTGTCATGTAGCCTTGGCTGGCTTAGAACTCACAGTTCTGTTAGACTCTGCCTCTTGAGTGCTAGAGTTAAAGATATGCACCACCATGCTCAGCTGTCAGTATTATTTAGAAGCTAGGGTTTGGGATTAGTGAGATGGCTCAGCCAGGCAAAGGCAGCTTGTTTAGCCTGACAATCCCTAGAACCTACATAGTAGAAGGAGAATCCCTAGAACCTACATGGTAGAAGGAGAGGGTCTGTATGTCAAAGTTTGTTATCTGACCACCACATGTGCACCCCCCACACACACACGCACACTAAGTAACTGTATAAAGACAAAATTGTAGGGTCCTATCTCTTTAAAATTAAGTCCTCAAAGGCTGGGGCCATAGCTCAGAAGGTAGAGTGTTTAGTATGAACAAGAGCCCGGAATAGATCATCTAGCACTCAGGATGTAGAGGCAGGAGAATTAGAAGTTCAAAGTGGCTTTGGTAACACTCAGGATTCCTCATAGGATACTCACCCTCTATCTGCATTATTCTTTTCCCTTTCACTGCATGGACTCAGTCTGCTCCCTGCAATGTTCCCTATCCCAACTTCTACCATTATTTTTTAGAGTTTCCATCAAAATTGCCTTCCACTGAGGCTGGAGTGTAGTAGACTCTGGGTTCAATCCCAAAAAGCGCATTGAGGTGACCTCACTCTAACCATACAGATTGTGTAATGTTTTATATGTGCATATATATTATATATACAATATATATTATATACAGTATCACATGCAGTTATGATTATATTTGCCATTCTAATAGACCTAAGTTTTGAGGTTTTCTTTAGGGTGGGTTGTGAGATAGGATCTCACTATGTAGGCCTACCTGCCTGGAACTTGATGATATGTAGCAGTCTGGCATCAAAGATTTGCCCACTTCTGCCTTCTAAGAGTTGAGAATGAGGCATAAGTCCAACTAAATTTAAATTTTATGAGTTATTTTTCTTTTCTTTTTTGATTGAGTTTTTTGTTTTTTAATTTCAAAAAATTTGAGCTATGTTTATTTAAGGGGTCATATGACATGGTGGCAAGGGCCTTAAAGCACTAAGACACCTTGTAGGCCCCAAATCTGATTATTTTTATTTCTTTAAACAACATTTTGGGGCTGCAGTGATTAAGAGTACTTGCTGCTTTTGCAGAGAGCCTGAGTTAAAATACGGCATCCTGTTGTCTCATACCATCTGTAACTCCAGATCCAGGAGATCTGGTGCTTCTTCTGACCTCTTGAACACCAGGCAAACATGGTACCCATACATACATGAAGGCAGAATGATTGTTTTTACTTTTTGAGAATTTCATACAATTTTTTTTCTACTTTTAGAGGGAGTCCAACTAAATGACTCTGGTTGGCCTAGAATAAACTAAGGATCAGATCAACCTCTAACTCACATAGGGCTGCCTGCCTCGCAAATACTTGGATTAAAAACATGTGCTTGTCTGGTTTGGTTTTGTAAGTTTTTTTACTGTACCTACCACCTGAAGATATCAAAAAAATGGAATTATGTAAAAGATTGCGGTAGTTGACATTTATATATTTAAATAGAAAGTGACCACAGCTTGGATCTTTAGCTTTTAGAAACAAAAGTTTTAGCTCTTTTAAAGATTTACTTATTATTTTAGTATGTGAGTGCTTTGTCAGAGAATATATATGTGTGCCTGGTTCCTAAGAAGGCCAGAAGAGGATATCAGATCCCCTGAACTGGAGTTACAGATGGTATGAGCAGCCATGTGGGTGCTGGGAAATGAGTCCAGGTCTCACTATGTCTATATGTTGTACTAAAGTTTAGTCTCACTGGGCCCTGCTTTGCCTCAATAATCACACACAGGCATATATTATTTTTACATTGATTGACCTAAGGCCCAGGCATATAATTTGCTAGCGCTTGCTCTCAACTTAACCCATCTTGTTCAGCTGTGTGGCTTGATACCTTTTTCCATAGCAGCATTTCAGCTTCTTTCCTCTATGTCTGGGATGGCTCTCTCTGGTGGCTCTCTGGCATCTGGCATCTGTGTCTGCTGTGAGATGTTCCCAAGTTTTCTTAGCCTGGTAGCCCTCCCCATACTTCTGTCTGCCTTTGGCTAATCAGCTTTTATTAAACCCTTAGGCAGGACAAATGTTTACATTACTAGCATAATCCCACTACATCTATAGCCCTGGCTGTCCATTTTAAATGCAGCTTTTTGATTGTTCAGTTTGTTAGGTTTTTGCTTTTTGGGTTTTTAATTTTTTTTTAGACCATCTTACTGTTATAGCTTAGGTTGTCCTTGAGCTTGTGATACTTCTGTGTCTACTACATAACTGCTAGGATTATAAGCATATATTGCCATATTTGGCTTATTGTCTTGATTTTTAAGAAAATATAGTTTGCCAAATAAATAAATAACTGTAAATCAGTTAGTTGTATATGAAGACAGCTAATCTGATGTTTGCAGACAGTGATTGAAGCAGTTGCTGGTAAATAATGAGAGTAACAGCCACCACTGGGAAAACAACTCTTTTGTTGGACTAAGTTTATAAACTGGGTATTGAGTGTGTCTGTCCATGTAGAGAAAGAAAGCGTTGGGATGTTCTCAACCCCAGACTAGGGACCAGAAAAGGGTGTGAGCCTACCCCAAGTCTCTTTCACCTCACCTGTAGGCATCTGGTGCAGTGACTTTTTTAGTCTGAGACTTCACGAGTCTTTAGCACTAGGGTCCAGAGAAGATAAATTAGGGAAATAGTAGTAAGAATCATTCTAATAGGCTCATCATGTGGGCATGCTGACAGCTGGAGAGACTCCTCTCTCTTCTGTTCAATAGATTGAAAGATCTGAACTGAGCACCTCAGAGGCAAGGAACCAGAGCTGAGAAAGTGAAGAGATCTAGAAGGTGGGCAGAAAAGAAAGAGGAAAAGAAAGAGTTGATAGTGTCTGTGGACATAGATGGGCTTATGACTGTAGAGAGGGCCCTGTGAAAACATTTCTAGCCAAACAATAGGTTCAAAGTCATGACATTTTTAAAAACTGCTTCTGGTACTTTAATTCTCAGCTCTTTAGTGCAGAGTCCTTCAGAATGTTGTTCATGAAGTCTTCTAATGTCCCCGATGTAGGATCTCAGCCATTGCATATTATGTCAGGAACCACTGGTGCTGGCATCACCCTGTTGTGTCTCTAGTGAGGAAGACTTGCAAAGGCTATAGTAGTCAGTATGCCTGTGTGCAAGTGCTTAGGCTGTTTTCATGCTAAAATTTTAGCTCTTTTAAAGATTTACTTATTATTTTAGTATGTGAGTGCTTTGTCAGAGAATATATATGTGTACCATATGTGCCTGATTCCTAAGAAGGTCAGAAGAGAATATTAGATCCCCTGAACTGGAGTCACACACACATGCAAGCACGCACATTCGGTGTCCATTGTCTAGAGTTTTCCCTAGCTTTTATTCTCTTGAACTTCTTTATCTCTCTAGCATTGGGTACAATGGAGATATTTTGTGAATGTAAGTTTTATGTTGCTTGTTCCTAACCTAAATGAGTTGTGTGCTGTGAACCTTAGCTAAATCAAAGTGTTTGATAAGCAACTATAGTAGTAGATTTAATCAGATTTTAAATTTTTAGGTAAATTGTGTTCTCCCATTTTTAGAAAATTAATCCAATCAGGTTAGAAGACATAAATAGATGCTGACTGAGAAAGCCTCAAGCTCTCCTCAGCAATCCCTAATACTGTAAAGCTTATGCAGATGGGGAAAGAAAGGTTTTGGAAATGGGCTGTGTTGGCAAAGCTAGAGGGAGAATTATTTTTTAGATTTTACAAAAATTGTGTCCTGTATTTAGAGATAATTTGGGTTGATTTAAGATGCCAGAAGTTTCACATCGGAAAACAAGGGCTTTTCATAAGATGACTTAGCAGATTAATACTTACTTCACTGTTCAAAATATGGTTTGGAATGTCTCTAGGTGAGAGCCACCTATAGCTTGCTATCATAGTGAGAATATGGGCTCAAGTCTCCTGTGAGTCTGGAGCCCTGGTAGAGACTGCCTCTTGCAGGGGGCACACTGTGGACACTGCAGAGCCCATAATTTCACTGTTGTCGGGTCTCTAGCCTGTCATTCTCCCTCCAGTTCCAGCTGTGACCTAAACCACAACTTCTGCAGCCTTTTATGTAAAAGAAGCTGTCCCCTGTTCCTTCAGTGCTAGGAAAACTATTTGAGATTAGAAATTGGATGACATCTTCTTAAAATTTTGTTTTGTATTACGATAAAGTATTTTGATAAAGGGAATGGGTACTTGGGAAATTTTTTAACTATACAGCTATAGCGTTCATAGCTTTTTAGGTACCGGCCAGTGTGTCTTTGCCAGTGTGTGAAACCCGGTCAGGATCTAGTCCAGCAGTTCTCATCCTGTAAGTCAGAATTCCTTTGGGGATCAAATGACCTTTTCACAGGGGTCGCATATTGCATATTCTGCACATCAGATATTTACATTATAATTCACAACAATGATACCGTTATGAAATAGCAACAAAATAATTTTATGTCTGGAGGTCACCACCATATGAGGAACTATATTAAAGGGTTGCAGCATTAGGAAGGTTGAGAATCTCTGCTCTAGTCCATTTTTAAGCTTTATGTTGGGCTGGAGAGATGGCTCAGAGGTTGAGCACTGACTGATCTCCCAGAGGTCAATTCCCAGCAACCACGTGGTGGCTCACAACCATCTGCATGCATGCAGAACACTGTATACATAATGAATAAATAAATCTTTTTTAAAAAAATAAAGACACACACACCAATGCTGGCCTTACTGAAGAAGGAAAAGAGGAAGGAGGAGGAGGAGAGAAGAAGAAAAAGAAGAGAAGAAAAAAAAAAAACATTATGTCTCCCACAGTGGGGGCGGGGCATGCTTCACACATGAGTTTGGAGACTACTGAGCCAGGGTGGGTGGTTTGGGTGGAACTGTGCTGGGATAAGCAGTTGTCTGACTCCTTGCATCACCTCAAAGAATCAAAAATGAAGTAACACACTTTACCTTTCTGTCTTTGAAGTTATATGGTTTCAGTGAACTAACACTGGATTTGTTTTAGGGCTTAGTGATATTCCCTGGAACAGAAAAATAAATGAATAATTGACTGCTTCAGCTTTTCTATAGTTGAGGAAAAGAATGCAGAGAGTAGGTGGTGAAGTGATATTTTAGGTTTGACACAGTGAGCAAAGTTACCTGAAGCAGCTCTGGTGTTCATGTTTGTTGTATAGAAGGTTTAGTAAAAGCAGGTCACTAAAGCCATGTCTAGGGATGCTCACCCATGTACACTGAAACAAAACTCAGAGCCAAGACACAGGCCAGAGAAGATGGTTCAGTGGGAAGTGAGTTTGCCAACAAACGCTGCTTCTGGAGTTCAGTTCCTGGACCCAGATGTTGGAATGAGAAGGCCAACTTCTCATCTAACCTCAGTTCGGGTGCACACATACGAAGTAACTAAAGAAAAATATTTTTAGGAGTGATACCACCTGCCCTTAAAGTATCCTAACTTGCTCAAAGAAATTCAATTTTAGAAACTTTTCTACTTTTTAATTTTTTTTAAAAACCTTTCTTTTTTTAATATTTATTTTTATTTTATGTGAATTGGTGTTTTGCCTTCATGTATAAGGATGCAAGGGTGTCTGATCTTGGAATTACAGACAGTTGTTAGCTGCCATGTGGATGCTGGGAATTGAACTCAGGTCCTCTGGAAGAAGAGTCAGTGCTCTTAACCGCTGAGCCATCTCTCCAGCCCCCTTTTTAATTTTTTTTAAAGTTTGTTTTATTCTTTACTGGGCCTGTGGCTTCCAGGGTGGGGGTGTGTAGGGAGCCTAGGATTCTACCCATTTGTGCCTCTGAGTCACAGCCCAGCTCCATGCAGGCATCTCAAGGCAGGTGTGATGGCACCTCAGGCCTGAAGCAGAGAACAGAAGGGTGTGAGGACGCCTAGTCTGGCAGGCAAGGGTGCTTAAGACCTCCACAGAAGGCAGAGAAAGGAAAGCCTCTCGGTTTAAAGAGCTCTTTCGAATTGAGACAACATTAAATTTTGGTGTGGTGTTCTTATTTATCTGCATAAATAAGCATTGAAATAAAAGGCATCAGGGAAAGGAGGAATAGGCTAAAGTGTATTTCCTGGGAGGTCTTAGCCAGCTGCTTTGAACAATCATTGAGTTGCTGCTTTTACTGTCTGGTTGCAGGTAAGAGACTGGTTTTTAGGAAAATAATTTAGCTTTTAAGGATGATGTTCTGTCTTCCTTCCTCTTTTCCTCTTTGGTCTTCCTCTCCTCCCATCCTTTTCTGTTCTCTGTCCACTTCCCTTGTGAGCTTCCTTCCTTTGGCCTTCTTCCTACACAGTGGGTATTGTTTTGTTTTGCTGAAGAAGTACTTTTGGAGCATGACCCATTGGATGCAGGTTGAATAGGTCTTTACATTTTGACTTTGTAACTCAAGTAGAAATATCTAAAATAAATAACTCCCTACCTGTTTGGGAATTTGGGAAATAAGCAGTCAGTGCTATATAAACTAATGCCTGTTTCCCTTACAGTTCGCAAGCCTTCACCAAGATGCATCCACTCATTGAATACTAGAATTGTTTGTTGTGTTAGGAATACATAGCAGGAAAGTTAGGGCCTGGTTATGCTGGAGCCTTGGTCTAGGGAAGAAATAGAAATTACATTAAAAACAAAACAAAACTAACGCTGTACAAACCTACAATATTCCAATGAAAAACAAACTTTAGTCCTTTTTCCAAAAAAATGCCCACTTTTCTTGGAAGTTTTAAAGATAAAAAGGTGGCTAGATTTAGTTTGATTCTTCATTTCACAAGTGAGGACACTCAAATCTAGAGATGTCTGAGAGTTTCCTCTATGCAGATGGTGTGGTTAGATTATCACATACTGCTCTGCTAGCTCTTCACTCTGTTCCCAGGGGCAGGTGATAGGACCATGCACTGACCGCTACTCTGCTCTGCTCTTTCTTCTGTGTGTTATATAATAGCTTATTAAGTATTTCAGTCTAGTACAAAAGACAAGTTATCATTTGTTTAGCATATCGATTGAGATTGCAAGTCCCTGCAGGAGAGATGGCTCAGCAGTTAGGAGTGCTGCTGCTGTTGTAAAGGACCTCAGTTCAGTTCCCAGCACCCAAGCAAGGCAGCTCACAACACCCTATAACATGTGCATGTATGTGCACACACCTCTCTGTGAAGATATAGACTTGAAATAAGTGGTCTGTGAAACTAAGTTCAAAAATAGTTCTCATTTTTATTTTAAAAATAATCTCTGAAATAACAGGAATTACACTTGAAAATCTTGTCAGAAATGATCTGCTTTCATGAATACATGACTTCAAATGTAATTAAATTCCTTTTAATTCACAGGGATCCAATGTATTCCTCTCGCCTCCAGTGGCACTGGGCACACAGGTGGTGCACAGATAAAACATCAACACAGGCTAAAAAAATAAATGGATAGATACAATGTGAATTTATTTATTCATCTACCCATCTATCCACAGGTACTAGGCATGCAGGTGGTACAAGACAAAACACTAGTACACAATATTTACATAATAATTATAAATATCTACATAAATAAATAATTCACATTGTATCAGTTAAAATTTGTGAAAAAGTAGAATGCTTTACCTTTTTGTTGTTTGGCTTTGCTTTGTTTTTAGACATGTCTCATGCAGCCAGGGCCAGCCTGGGCCTTGCTCTGTGGCACATCTAGTCTTCTCATCTCTTTCTTCTCTTATGTATTTCGGGGTCAGAGTCTCCTCTGCAGCCTAGACTGGCCTGGAGCGCAGAGAAATGTGCCTGTAGAAAGCTGGGACTACGGTTCCTCTCATATTCTCAATGACATGAAATGTTTGCATTCCCTGCATTCTCTAAAGCTTCACAACCCCTTTCTCCAAGACTGTGTTTTTAGAGAACCATGGGGTGTATATATAGGTATATAAAATAGATATAAAGGTCAAACATCTACTGGGAATAAATTATTAATTTTATTTTAAAGCAGTTTTCTGATATACATATACTTTTACTGTATTTCCTAAAAACAAAGCAAACCTATATACTAATGAGATGAATATGCTGGCTCATGTTAGATGAAGAATTATATCTTAGCTGACTATTCAGTCCTGTGGGATATAAAACATAGAGTGTTATTTCAATTTTATAATCATCATGGAAAATACTTGTAAATATGTCATACAGAATGGCAGAACTATATTTAAGACCATTTCAGAATAGTCAGAAATTCTTTCCTTGTCCCAGGCTAACATACATACATACATTTATTTATTTATTTATTTATTGTAAGATTTAAGTTAGCAACTCAACAACAGTTTTTAAATCAGCCATTTTTAGAACAACACAGAAAGTTGGCACAGGAAGGTAAGAGTGGACTTTGGAGAAATGGAGGTGAATATGATTAAATACATTGTACGAAATCCTGAAAAATTAATAAGTATTTTAAAAAACTTAAACGTTGTAGCACAGCTCAATTCCAAAATGTACTAATTTTATACTTATGTGCTAAGGGACGATGGGAAAAATATAAATATAATAAGTATATTTTCTCTAATCAAAGCATTGTTTCTGCTGCAGCACAGAACTTTCCATATGCAATAGAAAGTGAAGATCATGAACTACAATAATCTCAGTCTTGGCATCCCAGCCAAAGTGTCTGAGACAGTGTTAGTTGGCATTGTGTGCCTGTCTGCATGCACAGTGCAAAGTACACATCTGTATGCTCCAGGTGAAGGCTTCAGTGAAACTGTGCAATTCCTAGAATACCTTTGGTTCATTATATGTTTGAATTTGAATTAGATTCTGGTCATTGTATGTTTGGAAACCTTTGCTATGACCTCACATTCATTTAAGCAACACCACATGTGTTGTGATGCATAACCCTGCATTTCCACCTTGGTTACTGAAGACTCTTGGTGCTTGTCTATGGGAAGGCTCCTTGCTTCCTACCCAGTTAGTATTTGATGTGCCACAGGTATTGAATGGAAGTGAAGCTGACTTACCTATTACTCCTGGTCACTTCCTGTCTTAGGTTCTTAGCCTCTCCTAACCTTCTGCTGTCCACCTTGGGGAAGCCTGGTTGCTCCAAGAAGGCAATGCTCACTCTTTGTCCTACTTCACATCTTTTCCCAGATAGTAAGGGGCATGTAGCTGGGATTTGGGGTTTTCTGTTTTGTTTTGGTTTTTTTTCCCCCATTAAATTCTTTTTTATCTCAAGAAAAGCTAGGAGAGGCATGGGCCCCACCCTATCCCCATCTGAGCACATGCTTCTTGACTCTCTGGATTAACTGACCCATCTTCCTGGGATTACCAGGCTCCTACTCCAAACACTAGCTGTAGTGACACTTTTCCTACCTCAGGCAATAGGAGGTTGTGTGTAGAGTAGGAGGTTTAGGATACAGGGGGTTGGGTCTAGCCTCTTTCAGTTAATAGCTGAGTGACTGCAGGTAGGTTAAGGTTACTTACCAAAAGGCTCCCAGCCCAGTTCTTTGATGCAAAATCTGGAAAAACTCTCCAGAGTGATATTTTAAAGAACCTACTGTGGATTTGCTTTATCTAAAACTTCTTGGCTTTTTAAAGTCCTTTCATGATTTGGCTGTAGCTGTCTGTCCACCCAGCAATCAAACTTGTTTTGTGTCTAGGATAGGACTGACCAGATAGTAAGCTTATTGCACTATTGTACTTTATTTTTTTTTAAAACACTTTTATTTATTTATTTATTTATTTATTTATTTGCCTTGGTGTTTGCCTGGAACTGGAACTACAGACAGTTGTGAGCTGCCATGTGGTTGCTGGGAATCGAACCCGGGTCCTCTGGAAGAGCAGACGGTGCTCTTAACCGCTGAGCCATCTCTCCAGCCCCGTACTTTATTTTTTTAAGACTTATTTATTATGTATATAGTATACAGAAGAGAGGGTATCAGATCTCATTGTAGATGGCTGTGAGCCACCATGTGGTTGCTGGGAATTGAACTCAGGACCTCTGGAAGAACAGTCAGTGCTCGTAACCTCTGAGCCAACTCTCCAGCCCACTATTGTACTTAATACTCACTGCTCTGGGCCTTGCACTCTGTGAAAAGACACTGAAGTCACCGGCAGAACCATGTCTGTGGACTCTACCTGAGAGTAAAGGCTGGTTCTTAGCTGGCATCACTGTTGGAGCAGCCCAGGGACAGAGGCTTGTGCTCATAGCTGACTGTCCTGACTGGCTGGAGATGAACATTCTGTCCCGTCTAGGTTTCTGGGGACTGGGGACTAGTGCCGCAGCTGCTGCTGCCCAGTGCTGGCAGTCACGCCTCATGGCAGATGTCTTGCCACGAGAGTCTTGGGTGCTCTAATTTTATCACTGTGGTGGCTCTCCTGTGTCCTCTCATGCCATTGTCAGCATAAATACACAGTAACAAAACACTAGAGTGGCAAATGTTGATGGTGCCTTTAGTTAGCTGTACTGAGGAAGATACCAGGACAGAAATTGCAGGTTAGTGGCGACCTACGAGGAGCTCTCCCCTCACCATGCCTGTCAGGTGTCTTCCTAGGGGCTTAATTTTTTAAAACAGGGCTGCTGAATCTTGTCATTTTAGCTAATTGGCCAGAAAGACCCTGGAGATTCACCTGTCTCTGCCCCATATTGCTGGGATTATTCGTGAGCAGCACCATGTCTGGCTTCATGTATGCTGACCAACTGAACTCAAGCGCTTTATTCATTGCTGGGATGAGGGGGGGTAGGAGAGTATTTTGTTTGTTTAAACTGCCCGTCTCCCCTCCTCCTTTTAACTCATGCTGACTTTCAGCTTCTGGTGCTTTTCCTGGGATTAGAGAAATGCACAGCAGACACAGTTTAGGGTTCTTAGCACTCTTTGGCCTCTGTGCCTGTGCTTATCCTTTAGGGAGAATTTTTCCTGTTTTGTTTGCTTTGCTTGCCTTCCTTCCTTCCTACCTTTTTTTGTTTCTTTTTTTTTTTTTTTTTTTTTAAAGCTTACTTTATTAGGAGACCTTAGCTGACTCTTTTGAAACTGTTTGCCTTCACTTTTAATTTCCAGAAGGAAAAAATATTGTCTTGAAATTTCCTTTTGTCTACAGTTTCCTGTTGCTAGCCTCTTTCTGGTTTGATCATTGAATTGTATCTTGGAGAGGCAATGTGCTCTGTGGTTGTCTGATGCAGATGGCATGCCTGTACTGAGTGAGAGCTTCATCTTGTCTGCTCATGCTTCCTAAAAGAGGCTGCCCATGGAGAGAGCAGGCTGCCTTTCTAGGAGTCGAAGAACCCAGGATCTTAGTGTCCAGTTTAGGTCCAGCACCTCTGCCACCATCCATGTTAATGACCCTACTGTAGAGACCCTCTTGTTTGTCTTCCCAGCCAGTCTAGCAAAATTTCTGTTGCCCCTAACAGCTTACTGCAGATGTAGCCCTTCCAGACAATGTGCACATTTAGTCACGTGGCTCACTTTAGTTCAGCCTCCTGCTTGACTTCTCTTAAGTCTGCAGTCCAGAGCTGACTGTTGTGTGTCCTCTTTAGAAGTCCTTTTAGTCACTGGCTGAGTCTGATTCCTCACTGCTATAAAACTGAGGCTCTGAGCCTATAGCAGTCACTTGTAATTCTCTGGCCGCTGTGGGGAGTTTGTATCATAGCAATGTTAGCAGGTAACTCTGCTGTCTGTCAGTGAAGACAGACACAGTTAAGCACATTCTCGGTGATGTGGCTGAAGGAAGTTCAAGCAGCTCATCTTGGAACTGCACCTGCCCAGAGGCTCCTGTGACTGCCCCTTACCACTTGAACTAAACACTCTCCTGCAGCACCCCCAGCCTCCAGCCCCTGCACCGCCATTTCTAAGTCTTTGGAGGCTGTGTTGACTGCATGGACTCACCCATCTTGGTCCCTGGCAAACCTTTGTCACTGTCTGCTTCCTAACTCCCAAGCCTGACACTCTGGTCTTTGCCGGGGCTGGGCTTTGCTTTTTAGCATTTTCTATGAACTTATATGTAATACTTATATACTAAGCCATTAGTTCTCTGAGAATGTGCTTCATATAAAATTGGAAATTCAGAGCCAAGCTTGGTGACATATACCTTTAATCCTAGGACTCAGAAGATAGTGCCAGGTGACTATACGAGTCAAAAGCCAGCCCAGTCTAGGCCAGCCATGGCTATATAGTGAGACTTGTCTCAAAAATAAAATAAAATAGGAAATTCGTATGATAAAACACTTTTGTTTGTCCATACCCTGCTTTGTATTCTTTTGATATTAAATATTAAATGACTGTTATTTTAAGAAGCCAGTGTTAACCTTGGCACCTATAAAAATGTTCCATGGTGGTGTTTCATATGAGAGCCTCCAGGAGGTGCTATAGCATCTAACTTTGTGTTAATGCGCAGCTAGACAGCTGTGTGCAGACAACAGGGTGGAATCACCCAGTCCAGCTCTACCTTTTCCAGGGCATTTTCTCATTCAGCCTCTCAGCCTACCTTCCCTCTTTTCCTCTAGGTCATCTGAAGCCAAGACAGACAGACACTAGATGACATTTCATGTGCAGTAAATATTTCTGTGTTTCTGTTTCCGGCAGTGGAGTGGAGTAGGAAGAGCCAAAGAGGTCCAGGCTCTGTATTCCCAGAGGCTGCTGCAGCTGTATGTGATACTATAGCCTCATCAAGGGCCACTTCACAGTTCTGTAGGGGTCATTCCAGTGACTGTTAGAGTTCTTAGTTCCTACCTACAGGCTGGAATAGCATAGACAGAGACACGTGTCCTTCCTCATGCTTAGGCTGCACCTGAGACCACCTGACGTTTATGCTGGGGAAGGGTAGGTATTGTGTCCCACCTTTGAGCTTGGAGATGAGAGTAGAATTGTGTTTATTTCTTCTTCTTCTTCTTTTAGAACTTACACATAATGTTTGAATTGTTGAAGCCTCGGTGTTTCTGATTTTCATGAAGGTGAAATTCTACTCTTTCAGATTGTCACATTATTGTAGAAACTTTTTCTCTCTACTCAAACTTCCCTGTGCAACATGTTTATTTTCAACTGTTGCATTTCTACAATTAAAATGTGTGTATGTATGAGTGTATGTCTTCCAAGATCACTCTCCACCTTGTATTTCAAGGCAGAGTTTTTCTCTTGAACCCAGAGCCCTTAGATTGAGCTAGTGTAGTTTACTAGCTAACTGCAGGATTCCTGTCTCTATCACCTAAATGCTGGGCTCACAGGGCCTCACATTACATGGGTATTAGGGTCTGAACTCCAGTTCTCAAGGCTGTGTGACAAGCACTTTACCCACTAAGTCATCTCTCCAGCCCGGAATTAATGTTCATTTCAGGAATTTTAGTAACACCTTTTAGCATATCACAAAATATCCTTTGGTTAATCCTAACATGAAATTGCTTAAGCAGAGTTGGAAAAGCAAACGTAAATGTGGCTAACAGTGTTAGGGGTGAGCCAGGTAATCATGGAGGAGAGAACTATCACTGTAGGCAGAAAGCCAAAATGCTGAGCCAGAGTTGCCTGCCTACTGCCTGCCTTTACTGCCTTTACTGGCTTTAACCCTCCCCACCC
>PVIH01011765.1:55672-67548 GCA_004025045.1 Sigmodon hispidus | reverse complement strand
AATCTTTTCCCAACCCTTTATTCTAAGCCTGTGTCTGTCTTTGCAGTTGAGGTGTGTTTCTTGTAGGCAACAGAAGGATGGCTTCTGTTGTTGTATCCATCTTGTTAGTGTGTGACATTTTATAGGAGAGTTGAGACCATTGATATTAAGGGAAATTAGTGACCATTGATTCATATTTCCTGCCATTTTTGGTGGCAACGTGTTTGTATTTCCTTTCTCTAGGGTATTCTTCTGTGGACTTACTGGTTCTTTGTGATATGGTGGGTGTATCTGGGGTCCTTAGGTTGGAGTTTTCTCTCTAATACTCTCTGTAGTGCTGGATTGGTAGATAGATATTGTTTCAGTCTGACTTTGTCCTGAAATACCTTGTTTACTTCAACTATGGTGATTGATAATTTTGCAGGGTATAGTATTCTAGTTTGGCAGCCATGCTGTTTTAGCGTCTGTATAACTTCTGATCAAGCCCTTCTAGCTTTCCTCATTTCCATTGAATAGTCAGACGTTATTCTGATGGGTCTGCCTTTATATGTGAGTTGGCCCTTTTCTTTTGTAGCTCTTAAAATTTTTTCTTTGTTCTGTATGTTTTGTGGCTTGATTATAATGTTGCGCACTGACATTTTTTTGGGATATCTATTTGGTGTTCTGTAAACTTCTTGTATCTTTATAGGCATTTCCTTCTTCAGGTTAGGGAAGTTTTCTTCTATGATTTTATTGAAAACATTATCTGTGCCTTTGATCTGGTATTCTTCTCCTTCTTCTATTTCTATTATTCTCAAATTAGGTGTTTTCATGGTGTCCTAGATTTCCTGAATATTTTGAGTTATGGCTTTTTTAGTTTTACTATTTTCTTTGACTGATATATGTATTTGAGCTACTGAGTCTTCCACTTTAGAAATTCTATCTTCCATCTCTTGAACTCTGTTTGTTATGCTTGTATCTGTGGTTCCAGCTTTTTTCTTCAGGTTTTCTATTTCCATCTTTGCCTCATTTTGTGCCTTTTTTATTGCTTCTATTTCAGCTTTTATTTCAGCTCTTAGTTCCTATCATGTTTGTTTCATAGATTTGTTCATCTCTTCCAATTTTTTTGTTTGTATTTTCTTTTATTTCTTTAAGGCTTTTTTTCATATCTTCTTTGAGAACTTCGATGATCATCAAAAAATAATTTTTGGTGTTGTTCCCTTCTGTTTCCTCTTCATTGCTCAGTTCAAGTCGTGTATTTGTAAGATCACCACTCTCTTCTGGAGTTACCATGTTGTTCTTTGTATTATTATGTAATTTTTTGCACTGACGTTTGCCCATGGCTTCAGTGGTTCACGATTGCATGGCTCCTGGTCAGTTGTGGCACTAGGGCTTGTGTGCCTCTTGTCACCTCTCTGGGCAGGGTCTGAATCTACCCTTCAGGGACCCCTGTAGTTGTCTGTTCCCTCAGTTCAATGTGGCAGTGGGTAGCCTTGCAAATTCCCTCAGCAGGAGCTGTGGGTATGGTGACTGGCAGATTTTATCTGCAGCCGCTCCAGAGTACACTGGGACTCTGCAGCTTGGTCCCAGGGGCCTGCTTTCTATACTTGGTGTTCTGTGGGATCCATGTCAGGTTATTGTACTAGCATGTTTACCAAGTAGCTGTTATGTGTCAGGAATTCTTACAGTGTAACTTACTTTTGCCTTATTACTTAAGATTAATCTTAGAGATAAATACTTTTTTGAGTAATTGAATAAGCACTTAACTAGATAAAGACATGCATGAGACCTTCCTAATATACATATAGAAAAGATAATTCAATTGTCTTAGTGGGATTTAGATGTGGTTTAGACAAAGAGTGAGAAGGAAGTTATTATGAAATTCCCTAGGACACATTACTTAACCAGGAAGAGTCCATAAGGATCTTTCTAGACAAACTACTCACGATGAGTAATTAGTAACTGACAGTAGCTCAGTATAAAAACACATAAGAAAATATTTCATGCTGCAAGTTTTATATTTTACTGACATCTTTTAAACTTTCATTTTGCATGCTTATAGCATTTATCAAATTATATTGGGTTTATACTTCATTGTCTTTACATTTGCTCTCTTGTAATGCATTTAATTTTTAGAAAGCAGGGAATACTTCAGATCTTTTAGATCAACCAAACACATCATAGTGTGTGCTGGACATCAGTTAGTTGATGAATATCGCATTCCTGAAATAAGCAGCATTGATTTTAAATATCAAATAAAATATTTATTTAGAGTAAAAATCTAGCTGAGTGTATAAATATTGTAACCTCTCATGTAGTCATCCCAACTGTAGTGTTGTGATTTAAATAAACAGTTCAGAGACTTCAAGCTACATCTAATGAAAATTCAAAAATTATCCTTAACAATATAAAATTAAATAACTTCAAACAAACTAAAAAATGAATGTATTTATTAAACCTCCCTATGTAAGAATACTGAAAACATATGAAAACACCAACATGGAGCAGCTTCGGAAATATAAACAGCTTTGCTATTTTTCTTATTGATGTGAGAGTTCTACAATAAGATGCACTCTAAATGCAAATTAAAAGCAAAACAAGACACTCAAATCTGAAAACTGCTTGTAACTGGTTTGGATGTTTTGAAGGACTGTTGTTGATTTCCATCCAAAATATAGGGATATACACTTGTAAAAATAAGAATACTGAGTTCAATCTAAAGCTTCCATCTTATCTTAAACCTCTTACCCCAACTGTCACTCTCTTCAGTATAAACTTAAAATGATGAAAGCTTTTTGATCAGGAATCAACAGTAAGATGTGGAAGTTTGAAATAAAAGCAACAAAAACATCTTGTTAGCAAAAGATGACATATTTTGGAAAAATTGTACTTGAAAATGATCTTCCTTATATTCCAACTTTTTGTAATAACATCTTTTACCTTATTTTGAAGCCATTATTTTAATCCTGAGCTTTTAAAATATTATACATAAAGATGTTGGCATCCAAGATCCTGTATTTATATCATGAAATTTCTCTATTCCTGCTTCTCCTCCTTCTGTCCTCATCTTCTTTTCCTTCTTCACTTATATTTAAAAGAGTCTATTAAATAGCACTGTCTGTCCTGGAAATCTCTATGTAGAACAACTTACAATGTTGAACTTGTTTTGAACTCACAGAGCTCCATCTGCCTGTTTCCCAAGGACTGGAAAAAAGTTAAGCATCACTTCAAGCAGATATCACATGACATTTTTAACACTGCTTTTAATTGAACACAACTGCTGTACTAATAAAATGATGCCACATCAGATATTTTATTACCGAACAAACTATAGTTTTGGAGTCAATCATAAGATTCACTATAAATTGATAAACATCTAACTTTTCATTGAATGCTATTTTTTGATTTTTTCCTAGGATCTCAGAAACATAGTTAAATAGTTAATGTTTTTGTAAGAGTCAAGGGACCACTATCATTTAATTTGTAAAGAAATGAATATTCTCCTTTCAAAGAGCTACAGAGATAGATAAAACCTTAAAATGCACATATTGTTCATATTATATAACATGATTCTTGCACAATTTATATTCACTAATATCTATAAAGCTACTACAACTATTTACAAATATTTACTGCTTAAATATTTTTAAGCAGTAAATATTTCTTTGAAAAAATTTCATTCCACTTTAGGCCTATAAAGGTAGTGAATAGACAAAAATATCCTTTTACTTACTTTTGTCATTTATTTTTTGCCAATAAATATAAGAGTAACAGCAAATTCATGATGTAATTTTTCTATACTTATGATTTTCATCAGTGAGATAGAATCAAACAGTGACAAATACTTTAGAGAATGATAATTTCCACAAAGCAATCCAGAACATAAATGATTGGTAGCTAAAATTAATCAGAAAGAAATTAATTGGGTAAAAGAACCTGATGATTCCTTTTCACGTTTTTTTTTTCTTGAGAACTTTGTTCAGGTGTTATTTTAAAATCATTTTTTTTTGGTGGATTGTTTTCTTTTAGTAGCTACTTCCCTCAGATTTCATCTGAAAGCCTATAATAATCCAGCACAAGTGAGTTTATGGTGCTTTATTTAATTGCATGTATGCAAAACTGCAGCACAAACACAAGGTCAACTTAATTTCATAATACAAAATTAATCTGTAAAAAAGAACTGCTTGGTTAAGGAGGTTTGGCCATCTCAATAAATGACTACCATTTAAGCTGTTTACTCATTTCTCTGCAATGCTTTTGCATGTTCAATAAAAATCAATGGGGGTGAAAGGCTATGAAATCCTTACCGACAAAGTAGAGAGAAAAAAATAACACACTAATTTGAAAATATACTTCAGCTACCTGTCATGAGATAATTAAAAAAAAAAAAAGACATTTATAGGGAAGAAGTGCACCCGTTGGCAGTTGCAGCAGTGGCTTCTGGAGATGACTCAGCACATTCAAGTCTTTAAAAGTATTGACTGTCTCCCTGTCTTCATATCTGCATGCAGCATTGTTCCTCCATGGAGTAAGTCAGTTCATCTTAATGTAATAACTCCAGAAGCAAAGGCCAAATAGTTCTCTGTCCACTATAATTTAAAATAGCATTCTTTTCTACAGGCTGAACTTATAGTTTGTTACCTCCCTTAATTCTGTCTACTTATTTGAAAATTTTCCTAAATATAATGGCTCAAAGACTGACATTATGCTTGTCATATTTTGGGTAGAAAAAAATGGAGTAGTTAGAAATTCTTATTTGATTAAGGTTGTTTTGCATTGCTAATGTCATACTTTCGAATGCATACCTGTATAACATTTTGCTCCTCAAGTAACAAATTTAGCTTCCTGGATGTTTAAGGTTTGGTTGTTAAATAACAAAGAATCCATTTCTGCATGGATGGAATGTCAGAGACTGTCATATGTCAACTGGTATAGAGGTTGTTCCAGTTTTGTTTAAACAGTCATCTTGCTCAGCTTTCATGTGTGTAGCTTCTGTGACCCATACAATGTGGTCTAAGAATCACCATCTTCCTGAACAAAGTACTGAAAGCAAGAGAGAAGAAAGACCTCTCAGATAGAGCAGTTAGGTAGAATTCATGGGAGTCAAGTTACCTAAGGTTTCTTTGTGATTCACCAAGTAGAGTATTTTTGCCTAAGCAGGATGCCTATTTAGAAAGGGAGAATTAATTTTCTTCAAAGATGAGATCCCAAGTGATCAGATAGAAAACTGGTGCATGGGATTGATATTGATTGGAATTAAAAGAAAGAATAGATTATTCATTTTAAACTGGAAAATATGGGAAGAGTTGAAGTGGGGTGATGGAGGCAGTTAGATGATGTAAATACAAGGTTCATGTGTGTGATTCTCAAAAAGATGACATGCTGAAATTTTATCCTTAAGAAAGGAAATAACCCAACAAAACAAATAAAAGATGAATGGAGGACTCAAACATTGCCTCTGATCCCAAAACAGAGAACAATGATGTTATATGTTTTCAGAATTTTGAATAGATACAAGATAACTATTTCTTTAAATGTTCATTTCAATGGAGCATAATAATAAATCTAATTGTCTGAAATTTTTCCATACTTTTGAAAGATACTAAATGAGTCACAAAAAAAAAATTCATGTCACATTTGTCAAAATAGGAAGACAACTTTATTGCATGTAAAACATCAGTAATGAGATATAAAATTAGTAAAAATGACCAGGAATTAGACAAGTGTCACTTTAATTTCTGACTCCAACTTGAGTTACAACTCCATGATGCTGTTGATACCTTCTGAAACCCTAGCTTACCATATACAGGAGGGCTTGGGATCTGTCCAGATTTTCAAGTGTACTACTTATAGGATAACTACTTTTATATTTTTAATTTATATTATTTTTAATTGTGCATTTTTAATTTATTATTTTATTACACTATATATAAATAATTTGTCATGGTATATTTTATTTACATTGCTTATATTTTTATAGAAACAATTATTATTTGTCAATTGCAATTGAAAGAAATTTCTAGCATTTCCTATTCATGCTTATTAAGAGTAAGTTGATCTCAACATGGGAATAGATAGTCTCTTCCATCCAAATATCTTTTGAGGAGGCAAGTCATCTCTTCCTGCTTATTTTTAAAGAAGTTCATAGAAAAGTAAAGTATACTTTGCTTAAAAGAAACATGGTGGAATCCTAGAGAACTAAGAATTAAGAATCCTAGTCAGAATTAACAATTTAGAAGATTAAAAAGTAAAATGATAAAAATGTCGTGAAAAAGAGTTCAAAGGAGAAAACATAATGTGAGACATACAGAATTAATCCAGACTTAAACTCTTTCCTATTAATACCTTAATACAGAGTTCAAGGGCAGATATATTATTTCAAACCATGTATGGTAAGGAGTATGAACTCAGAAATAAGCTGAGAAATAGCCTAGCCATTCTTCTCCATATTAGTCTTGAGTAGTGTGATATTTGTCACCTGAAGGATGGATATGGAGATAAGAGGACTCGGACAGTATTTGTAACAGGCAGGACATAAAGAAACAGGGCATCATTGCTCTATCATACATAAGTGATCTGAAGGGAATATCTAGATACTAATCCTTTTACTCATTGAATAAGAAATCACCATCTTTCACTCAGAATTATACATAGAAAAAGAAAAAAAGAAGGATAGATTAATACATAAGTGTGCAGATCGACCAACTAACAACAGACTAACAGACCAATAGACAGGCAGAGAAAGAGATATCAGAACTGGATCATGTAGTCTAAGAAGTGCTAGCGCCTCTGTCTACATGCTGGGAAACTAACCTTTTAGTTTAGTCTTGAGTGTGAAGTTTTTGTGATTACCTCCTTCTCCAGTTGTGAAAGCTGAGAACCAAAGGAGCTCCTGGTAGAAAGCTTGGAAACTCTGAACTCAAAAGCCAGATAAAGTAATATTTTATAGCATTACAACTTGAAGGTTTCAACTTAACAAAGAAGAAATTATGATTCTGCTGGCCATTTTGATCCATATTTTTAAGTATCTATTGAGTGTGATGTAACACTTTGATAAATATAAATATTATGTATTAATTCAAGGTATTTAAGGATACCTTATTTTATATTTACTATGTTTAAATTCCTACCTTATAGCTTTTTAAATTATGTAGCACTGTGTTAACTATCTTATATAAAATAGCAAATCTTAATCTTGCTGTCTGGCTGGGATTATATATCTCTTAGGTAATCTTTATTCTCTATCACTCTCATTTTACATGAAATTTGGTGACAGATAACATTCTCTCTACATCTTTGAGTTCAGCATTTTTAGAATCTGTATATTGATAAAATCATACAGGATTTAACTTCTGTACCTTGCTTATATCATTGGAAATTATGAACTTTAGTTCCATCCAGAAAAAAAGAAACATATTCTTCTCACTATGTAACTAGTATTCTGTTAAATATATAAGCTATATATTTTCTTTATCATCATTTGTTGACAGATACCTATATTAATTTTGTTTATTAATTATTATGAGTATTAAAGAAATGAGCACAAAACTATAAGCATCAGTAAGATTTATAATATTTTTACTTTAGGTATACAGCATTGTTAACACCTTGACTATATTAGATGATACTTGGAGCATTGATAAAAGCAAATATTCTTTATTTCACTCAGCTATGTATATGCTTATATCTTCTAAGAACACATACATATAAACAAACATGCACATGTGCCAAAAAAGCCCCATAAAAGTGAGATGGGGAGTGAGGGAGAGAGGGAGGGAGGGAGGGAGGGAAGGAGGAAGGAAAAGAGGGAAGAAGGAGGCAGAGAGAGGGGAAGAAGGGGAGAGAGGAAAAGAGAGTAAATGAGAAAGATTTATCTATTCTTCAACTTAAACAAGCTGTTATATAAAATTAGTTGCCATCTTTGGAAACAGCAAGGAAAAAAGGCAGTGGTATAAGCATACTATAATCTTTAGAAATTTAAAAAAACTCAACAAAATAACACTTATTTTTTTTATTTCTACAAACAGGAGTTTATTTACCAGACTAACTGCAAAGTGTGCTGGAGATTTTTCTAATATAAAAGTCTTAGTTCTAATAAGCAAGATAAGGATGGAAATGCAGGATATGTTCACTAGCCTCTTATCTATCTCCTTTACTAATAATGAGCATAACTTATTTTTTATTATGAATAAAGTCATATTTTTTATTCATGTATCCCCTTGTTTAAACTCCCTTCCCCCGCCCACCCATCCCATTCACTCTCTCTTCTCCCCATATTTCATAGGCATTGATTTTCAGGTATTTTAATTTTGGTTTTACCAAGAAGAAATATGAATCACAGAATAAAAAGCTGCATTTCTATTCTTGCCTGTTCTGTCTCTTATTTCTTACTTTCAGTAGATTTGACTGGCTGTGTATAAGAAAATATTTCTCAATTTTCTCCAAGTTTGAGCTGTTCTGAAGAACCAAGGCTACTTGTGCTTTGTCCACATTTCTAGTGCATTACCAGACACTGATGGACATGTGGATACTCAGTGGTTACCATGTGTATCTCTGGTATCTCCGGGGCACTTTATTTGCAGTGTGGGTCATGTCTTTTCCCTTATTTTTTGTTATGTTTAAAGCATTTGGAAAATTGCATTAAGCTTGAAGATTCCTTTACAGAAAGTAATTAATAATGAATGTATAAAAAATCAAAATAAATTTCAGTCATCCAAATATATAAAACAATTTTTATATACATTTTATAACATATGTTACATATTTAGCCACATACAAATGCTATATGCTATGATAATGTGGTATACACAATGTATGTTATAATTTTATAATTGAGAATAATGGATAATACTGCTTTACTTCTGAGAAGTAAAATATTTCTATATACATTTTTTGAATATCGATAAGAACTACTTGTAACTATTTTAGAGAACAGACAAAAATATAATCAATAAATAAATATATTAACTGTTTTTCAATTTTAGAAAAATGTCTCATGATTTTTGTCACTCAAGCACACATACAAATTCTACGCTGAATCATTAATTTGGAAGATCTGGAATATACGGAAATGAACACTTCACCTTGAGATAACAAGGCAAATAACTCATTAAAAGCATTAACAAGTTTATTTTTTTTCTTTTCTATGTGGAAAACCTAAGTGATTCCTTTTGGAAGCATGCTGCAAGGCAAAAGTGATGTACCAACATCCCTGGAGATTGGTGGATATGGCATTATACACTGAATATTTTAGGATGCCTTCTCAGAGAATATTTGTTACTCTTGTAACAACATGTACCAAAAAATGATATCACAGACAACTGATATTACAATAAAACACATAGCCTTTGAAGAATACTTATAAAGTTCTTGGAAAAATTATGAAGCATATAGACATCAGGGGAGATAAATACATAATAAAAGTAGATATACTGGAATATCCTGCATTGAGTTATTTTTGTGTTTTAAGGTGGGAAATTGTCCAGTTTATTATTAAACCTTAGAACTGCATTTTCAGGTTTTGAAGCTAAACATCTAAATCTGGTGTGACTAAAATATTGATAGGTTGTCTTATTTATTATACATCTCATGTAGTTAGAAGACTTTGTTAATATTTTCTTTGTTAAAATTATATAATGTGTCCTTTATGAGATTATAAATAAAATGACAAAAGGAGGAAGTATTTCCTGGTTTCCAAGTGTTGAATGAGATTCTATTTTGGAAGGCACTCATTGTTTCTCTGTGTTGAACTTGATACTCTATACATTCTTTCTGTGTTCAGTGTTCCTCATGAGAGTATTCTGAATATATATGTATATATGTACATATATAATATTTTTAAAATTGTAACATATATGCTACTTCCTAGCATTTCTCCCTTCTTTTGTGCTCTTCAATCTTGCAATACATCTCTTTTTTATTCCATACTTATGTTATATCATTGTAAAAAAGTAGGCCTTTAAAAATAAAGATACCTGTCTGATGCAAAGAGAAGTTACTAATTTATTTAGGAATATTTATGTATATAAATATACATATATGTATATATGTATGAACAACTAAGGCAAAAGAAACCATGGATTTGAAAATGAGAAAGGAGGGGTATGTAAAAGGGTTTAGAAAAACAATGAAATGAGAAGTTGATATACTATGATATCAAAGAATAAGAGCTATTTTTTAAAAATGTGACTATGATTTCATTTATTCAGGAGCTTTTCTTGTGGTCTAGCCATTCTCTGGTAGCCTTCTGGCCTAACATGCCTTTTATGATATAAGCATAGAAATTTTTATAACATGTACATGAATATTCAGAAATATTTCATGCTTTGCTTTTCAACAGTGTCTATTTTAAGCTCTGCCTTTAAAGGAAGTAAAATGACTTCCTCTTTATAGTTCTATTTATTTGTCTTTCTTTTTATATACAAATATCTGTTTCAAAAACTGTTCATATTTACCTTTTTTGTATATATTTCAAGTTTCTGCCTCAACCATCTGCATTTTGAATGTGATTTTATGTAATGTTCTGTCTGTTGCAAAGATAAATTTCTTTGGTGAGGATTGCAACTACCTGTGAAGATGAAGACTAATGTTGAGAGTGTACTTAGGGATTATGCTGCTTGAGTAAAGTAATAATTCTCAGTTTTCTTTCAAGATCCATAACTTCACAAGTCCTAGGACTTGGCTAGGTTTCCTGTTCCAGGCATAATTTTTCTCTTGTTGAGAAGACGTTAAGTCCAATTAGAAAGCTGTTGATTACTGCCAAGGTAACTGCTAAACATAACTCTGTTTCCTGAGGTGTGTATTTAACTTTCTCACCTCTTGCCCACCTCAAAGGATTGTTCTATCTTTCCTTCAAATTGTTTTCTTTTTCAAACTGTTTTCTCTCTCTTTTTCTATAGCAAAAGAACTTATAGCAAAGTTCTTTTGCTATATCCTTATTTAACAAATACATTTTTAGATATATCTTGCTGTAAAAGTCCATATAAGTCCTAGTTACAAGTTCTTAATTATCTAAAAGAAATTTGTTAAATAATGAAAGCTTCAAATTTAATATAAATATATTTAAGAATTCTATATGAAGTGATATAAAATGTAGTTTTGATCTTAAAATGGAATTGATAAAAAATATGTTTATCGGTTGTATCACCAGTTTGTTAATTAATTTAACCTGCTTTCACTGCATTTTACTTTGTGATTACTCATATATCCAGATGGTGCTAATGTTTTTCACAAAAATGTTTGTGATGAGAGAACCATTAGTAATGTTTGACCTGTGTAATTAATTGAATTTATAAAAATGTTTGTGCTAATTTGGGTTGACAACTAGGTAAAAACATTACATATCATCATTTTAGGCACTCTATTCTGTGAAGTTTTTATATTATTTCAAGACTATCGGTTCTCCACTTCAAGGATAGATTAAGGCTGAATCTATAAAAGTCAACTCCTGTGAAGATTTTAATTGATTACAAAATGAAATTGAATATGCAAGTTTTAAAGGATGTCACATAGAGAAACGAACATGGTGTATATTAACAGAAACCTGTGGATACCTGCCCAAAAGATTTTTTTCTGGGCTCAAGAGGCAAACTCCAGCCAATGAGGAAATAATTATAGGTTAAGATAACCCTATCAAAAATGGGGTTCAGATCTAAAAAGGGAATTTTCAGCAGAGGAACTACGAATGGCTGAAAGGCACCTGAAAAAGTGCTCTTCATCATTAGCCATCAGAGAAATGCAAATCAAAACAACTTTGAGATACCACCTAACACCTGTTAGATTGGCTAAGATAAAAGGTACAGATGACAGCCTATGCTGGAGAGGATGCGGAGCAAGGGGAACACTCCTCCATTGTTGGTGGGATTGTAAGCTTGTCCAGCCACTTTGGAATACAATATGGAGGTTTCTCAGAAAATTGA
>PVIH01011765.1:0-45600 GCA_004025045.1 Sigmodon hispidus | reverse complement strand
TGTCTCCAACAGTCTTCTACTACCTAAGATTATCAGAAATAACATAATAAAGAATACGAAAAATAATGGGGAAACAGCTAATTCTATATAGTTTTTACAAATATGTCTTTTAAAAATAAGGTTGAGTTGCTGAATTTTCTACAGCATATGTTCACATCTTTCTATAAGACTAGTGAAAAACTATATGTCACAAAAAGAACTGTATCCCTTCATCACAATGATAACAGTAAACTTGTCTAATTGCTTATAAATGATTTTTATATTTCTCATTCAGTCACATATAAGCATCCTTCTTTCTGGCCTTTTTTTTTCTTATATTCTTATATCCATTTCTCATTAATGGCATCTTATATAGTTCTCTATTCCTGTGACAAAATGTTCATCTCCTAGCATATAGCAAATAATTAAAGAGAGGAGGTTACATCAATAAACACTTAAAACACATTTGTACCTTCCAAAATTTTGCTAAATAGGCTTCATTCTTGGTGGCTCTACCATCTTCCAATGAGTCCCATCAACTAATGATCAATCTACAGCATACATATGATTGTTAAGTATTCAATGTACAAGAAATACAAAGTAGAAAAATACATCTCCCACTTCACTTATATACTGCTGGATCTTCATTGCTATAATGCAATGGATATTGAAATATATGTTTTATTTACCTGAAATAAGAAATGAAGGACAGGATTGTAAAAGAATAAAACACAAGTAAACTGCCATTTTATTAATCTTAGTGAAAGAAGAATAGGTGATTTATCTCAGTTGTATAGTTGTGTATGTCTAAAAACATACATGAGCCTAAAACTAATGATTGAAATCGAGTCTAATATTAAATGAATTATTCAAAATAGTACTATTGCGATAGTCTTTGAAGGTAGGGAAATATTTGTAGAACCATTCTACATAAGAAACAGAAAAATTTGTGAAAATCTTCTGGGAAACTGTTAGGTAAAAATCTGTGGTATATAAATTCCTCTAAATACTAGAACCAGGACTCAACTGTTGTAGAATCCAAAGCATACCAGACATAATTGGAAATAAAAATTATTATAAATGTATGCTCTTTGAGTATTTATTGGATTAATATTCAATATTATGAAGTTTAAGAACTAGAACAGAACTTTTTTCCCACTGTATCTTCAACTCTTTACTTGCCACTTTATTTGTTTAAGTTTTTGAAAAGCCTTTTAATATAGTTCACACTGTGAAATGTAAGATGTAATATGATTGGTATACAGATATAAATGAGACTCATCCTTGAGTTGGAATATGTTTTATTGTCGTTGTGATAGGAAGAAATAAAAACAAGCCCAGTACATGTTTACTGAGATGAGTATTGAGGTGTGGAGCCTCTACGTACATGATGGAAGATTGGGGAAGAATAGAAAGATTTACTAATGCCTCTCAGTGAATGGTGAAGCACTTAGATGCTCCTCAAGTGGGGGAAGTGTTGGGAATCTGCTCGACAGCAGAGATGTAACAGAATAATTGAACAAATTGTCATATGAAATAGAGCACAGATTTTTAAATTCAAGTCCTCCTCTACACCATTTATAAAAAATTTGTCTAAAAATTCAAACTGCTTATAGTGTTGTAGAAACTCAATGAATTATGAGTAAATCTAGAAATAGATTGATACATATGTCGTTTCCTTTGTGCCTAAGAGATATGACAAGACTTTAGCTCTTTTCTACAAGTAGATTTTCTTTTCTCCCTTCATCCACACATACTGAAAAAACTGTTGTTTCTCTCTATCTTTTTAATGTAAAAAAAAATGCATTTTAAAAGTTAGCAGGTTGAACCAATTCTCAAAGTGGGAATCTGGCTTGCTTTCAATTTAAGTATAGTGATTGACATAATTGTCTCTTTGTCTTTTTGTCTGCTGTGAATGAGTAATTGTTTGAAGCCCTCAGCTATTGCTCTAATGTCATATATGTTCACTTCCTGAGATGATGGCTGTGGATGAACTTTCTTAAACTTTAAGCAAGCCTCCAATTAAACAAGTTCTTTTCAAAGAATTGCCTTGGTTATGGTACCATTTCATACCATTAGAACATTAACTAAGACAATATATTACTCATGTCTTATTAAAGGCATACCTTAAGTTCCCTCCACAGATATACATGTTTTATCTAAATAAAATTTGTACCCATGGTATTACATCTCTTGGGACAGATTTATTTTTAATACACATAATACCCATACACTTGTTCACTTTTGAAGATCAGACCAATTTCTCTTTCTAGTTAATTTGGAATTACATTATTAATATTTCTTATCAATCCTACTACTATGTTAGGAATTCTAATGCTCAAATTTCTGTTTTGTTTCTATTATAGTTCTGAAGAACCTTTAAGCTAGTTAAAATAATGTCCAACTAAGAAGCTTATGTCTTTTCTTAGATACATCAATTAATGCCAGTTCTCAAAAAGCTAAAAAATATCTTTCTTCACATTGTTGGGCCCTAGTACTCAGAAAAGGTATTGGTCATTATGATACAAATTTCTAATATTGAGACGAAAAAAACTGAACTTACTTGGAGTGGATGTGCCACGCTGAGCTGACCCAACTTGGGACTTCTTGACTTTTTGGGGGAGGGGTTGAGTGAATGGAGAGAGGGGAGGCTGAAGGTTGACTGGGAAGAATTAACAGGAGGGGGGCAGGAAGATACATGGATGAAAAAGACTTAATTTTATAAATAAAGATAAAGAAAACAAAACAAAAACTAAAGGCATAGAACTGCAATAAAAATTCTCTGACAACTGGAAAAATTATTCTACTATAAAAAGTAAGAGTCCTCTGCCTGCCCTCAATGGGCATAAAGACCACTATATTTTATGTGGGTGAAATTTTTGTTGGTTTGTCAACATATTCTAATCTAACTTAACTGAACTATTTATTTTACTCTATGGAAGTAAACTTGATTTCTTATGCATTGTAAGATATACACTAGTAGACTAGAAAACCCACTAAAATGTTGGTTTAGAGACTAGTTTTCACAAAGTGTATAACTGATAGGTCTTTTATTATTACCAATAACTATAAAATTAATGTGTAAGTTATTATAAAAGCATAGGACTACTCTCCCATTTGTATTTTCAATGAATTGCATCTTTTTGAATTTCTCAAATGTTTTTTATTATGAATAAAGTCATATTTTTATCCATGTATATCCTTGTTCAAGCTCCCTTCCCTCTCCCACCCCTTCCAGTCACTCTCTCTTCTCCATATGACTTTAACTCCTCCTCAGCAAGGACAAGAAGTCCCAAGGTCCCAATATGGTTTAGTTCAGCATCTACTCCTGGCAGAATAAAATGTATTTTAAATGCACACTTTGAATAATCTTTTATGCACTTAGTAAGTAAACTGTTCACTTTACTTCCTAAGAGGTTCTTTGTGTTGTAAAGGGCATGAGCAAATCATTATCAATAAATCCATAAGAATATTTTTCTAGATTTTCAAGATATGTTTGCTGGTATAGGATCAGCCTGAATTGCATTTGAAACAAAAGCAAAATACAGGTCTAGAAAGTGCTGACACAGTATCACAGGCTTTCATGTCTATAACCAGTCTTGTTCCATTTTTGCAAGGTCTAGCTGGCAGTGTTAGCATTTTTCGAAAGCTGCAATGTATTCTTTGTTTTAATAGTTTAGTTTTACTAATAAAAATTTTTTCTTTGTGAAAATAGAAGCAATGCTCAAAACTAACATAAAATAAAAAATATCAATATTGATAATCTAAACTTTTGGTTCTCAGCTTTCCTAATGCTGGATCAATTTCCTAAATCTTAAACAGTCTCTCATGTTCTGATGACCCTCAACAAAAGTATTTTGTTGCTACTTCACAACTATATATTTTGATACTGTGATGCAAATATCTGAAGTAGTACCTCAATAGATTTGTGACCCATAGGTTGATACCCACTGATCTAGAAGCAATTCAAATATATAAAAAATAATCTAACCAATGCATTTTGCACATAAATATATATAGCAACGTGTGGTGCCATGGGACTTTCAAAATAGCTCTTGATTGATGGGGCACATATATACATGCACATTTATCTATCTATATCATATCTATAACTATAATCTATATTTATAATTTCTAATCAACCACTTTTTAGCAACTAACTTTAATACAAATAGTTAAGATAAAAATTTTCATCTATATTTAAAATATTTGATTGATGTTTTAGACAATTAATAATTTTTGTAATTTAGAGTTTGTTGTATTTTGAGGGGGTGATTGAACAATAAAAGTACTATCTTTATAAAAGAAGGGACTGTCCCTCAAAAATAAACTAATAAGATCTCACTGTTCTTGATCATTCATCTTGGCAGCAATTTTTTTTTTCTTTAATGGTTTAAGATAGTTTCTAAAAGACATCAATGTAGCCTCTAGGGAATGCAATCATGACTCTCTATTTCCAAATTTGCCATTTGTTAGATAAGAGCTTTGAAATATTTGTAATAGTCTCTGAGTGTCCACCTAACAATCAATTTTTTTTTCTAAAAACTAAGTTTAGGCTTTATCTTATATCTCAGCCATCGCAAAGGACTTCAAACAAACAAACAATCAAACAAACAAACAAACAAAAATAATTGTATGTGGTGCTTAAAATTTTATATGTTGTTGGTTAAACAAAAAATAGTGATATTAAATTTATTTATTTATTTATATTTTACAACAAAGTACCTTCTAATGTGACATAAGATATGCCTATTGAACACTTACTTTTATCAACTTATTTGTAAGAATGTGTGATTTCAAGTAATAGTTATAGTAGAAATTCTTATATTATTAAGATGAAAATTCCTTTCTATTTTTTACCACTTAAAATTTAAATTCAAAAGCAACAAAAATATTTTTAAGTTATCTTACAATGAATAAGGCATTATAAGAAAAATTTGTCTGATAGGATACCATGCATCATCTATAATACATAAGTAAAATTTAATATATACTAATGTGTTTAATATATATTAATAAATTTTAATTAATGTATATACTTTATAATTATCCTCATATTTTGGCCTTTGTTAATTTTTTTATTTTATTTCATGTTTTCTATATTTTTGGTAAAATAGATTTTCTCATAGAAAAATATGAATTTAACTTATTTATCATTATTTATCTAGAGCAAATAGAAATAAGTTAGTCTTCAGAAAGAAGGACAAACAGCCCTGAAACATGGAAACAGCTTTGAAAGTTCAGAGAATGCAATTTTATAATATGCAAAGTAGCTTGTGATGCTGTCTGAAGCTATATAATTAGTCTATGCATGTTTGTTTTGATAGAATAATGATGGTTTCAGTTTGCTGTAATACTTGAATGCAGTACGCAGAGAGAAAGCTGTTCAATTCTTTTGCAACATGTACTCTATTCTCCTTGGTAATGATATCTGAATTAAAACCTCATGAGAAAGTCAGTCAGTCTTTTTCAAGCCTAAGCTTCCCCTGAATTGCAAATTATTACTTTTCTCAACATAACTATGATGGTCGCTTTCAATTTCTGCTGTGTAACAGCAGTTTCCAAAGCCAAATTGATGTTTAAGAACATTTGGAAACCTACCACAGGTCATGCAGAAAACTGTATAGATTTTCACAGGGACTTATAAAGGCATTACAAATATTCTGTTAGAACATTAAAAATTTATTGCTATTCCTTCTACTATTGATAAGCATTAGCCTAGCACCATCTTAATTGATAGAAAGACTGCTCTACTCATCTTGTATTGTCTTCCTGTCCTGTAGACTAGGAGTTTATAACCATATTAACTAGAATTAGAATAACTTGTCCACTGTGGAAATATGTCTTCATAGCTACTGTAATTAATCATATCATTAAGCATGATTTTAATATAGATATAATAAGTAACTCACTTATTTTATTATGTAGAATTATTTGGCCTTTCTCTTACATCTTAACTATTTTCAATAGCATAGGTAAATCAAACCCAGAAAGTTTAATGTATTAAATACATAAATTCCCTCATGTGAATTATCTCCTGATGTTTTCTAATCCAGAAACTAATCAGCCTGCCTTGGAGCTGTGTGTTTAGAGTTTGGCCAACTCAATCTTGAAAATGTTTTTTTTTTCTTTCTTAAATCAGTAGATAACGTCAAACTAATTCATATCAATACATTGAGTGAGCAAATGAATACTTTAATATTACCTACAATGAGGTAGAATACAATAACAAATACTTAGACCATGTAGTAAGATATAGAGAGGCAAATCTAGAACTAGCTGAAGAAAGTACTTTTAGTTAGAAGGAAGACCCAGAAGTACAGGTGTGGGACATGTCTGCAGGGTGTTTCTCAGCTCAAGAACCCAGTTTACTCAATCAACATTCTGTGCTTTGTCTTCTGTCGATATTTAGAGAGTGACTCTGAGTCTGAATTCTTAGTTGACAAGAGAGAGAGAGAGAGAGAGAGAGAGAGAGAGAGAGAGAGAGAGAGAGGGAGGGAGAGAGAGAGAGAGGGAGAGAGAGGGAGAGAGAGAGAGATCAGCTAAAAGTGTAACAAGTTTTCATTTATTTTATGTTCCAAACTCAAGAAAGTTTCTAAGAAAAAATATCTGTTACAAATCATGATATTCTCTGAAAAATTACAAAAAAAATTGAAAAACTTGAAATTACCATAAAACCCTATAACAAATACTACACTTACAGTGCATTTTATATCATATAATGATACATTCAAATTTAAATTGTCATGGAAATCAAAATGGATGTTTAAAAAAATATTTTAAAGTTTTTAAGAAAACCCTTTAATTTAATGAGAGTTATTAGGCATTCAGAAAAGCAGCAGATTAGACCAGGCTATTGACAAGGCAGAGAAAAGAATTTCTGGTTTCCCGACTCTAACCCTATCCTTCTATTATTACATTAAATATAATAAATTACATACTGGTTACAACCAAAAAATCATAACTCTGTTTCCATCTCTGTATGTGTGTGTTTATGTATGCATTTGTCTGTATGTAGCTCTATGTTTAAACATTATTAAATATTTTCCTTTTTATTAAAGTTCCTAGCCTTTGGAAAAATACACACAATGAAATAATATTGATAGCATATGGAAAACAATACACAGGGAATTTTACTTTTAACATAGCTTTTATAACTTCAGAACAACATTTTAGAGTTTAAAAATATAGTCTTTAAACTACTTTTACTCTTGGAGAAGGAGGAAGTATGAATTCTAGATATCTTAATCTATTCTTGGCTCACATGTAGCATGTAAGTGTCCTCTTGTGTAATTATATAATAATATTAATATAATAATACATACTTCCCAAACAATGAAAATAATCATTTTGTTTGTCCCAACAGTGTATATATAGATGCTCACATTTCCCATAACCTACTGTGCTTGCTTTCTTTTGTTATTTGGTTAACAGCCAATTGGTTAGAGGGGAGGTAGAGTCATTGTGTTTTTGCTTTGCCATTTCCCTGACAACTAATGATGGCGAGGACTTTATTCAAGTACCTGTGGGCTGTTGTATGTCTTCTTCTGAGAAAGTCTATTTGAATCTCTTGCCTATTTTCTGACATTTTCCATTATTTCCTAATACACTGATGAAAATAAAAGCCCTGTGCTTCCAGCATCAGTCCCTTTTTACCAAACAGGAATTTCCACTGAGAAAAGTTATGGTTGTTACCTTAAATGAGATGTGTTATTTTATTTTCCTTACAATGAAAGGCCTCTACAAGTCCAAAGTCACATGCAATTATATACTACAGAGCAGAATAATAGAACACTGCACTAGGATAAATTTTGTGCCCACTTAATTGAAACACTTGCCAAGGAGCTGGGTGAGAGCAATGTATTTCAATCACTCTAAACAATGAATTAATGAGACACATTCCGTCTAAATGGCACATTTTAGCTGTCTGAAAGCCTATTCACAGTTGTGCGTGGTAGCATAACTTTGCCACTCTGTTTCCTACAATTGGGCCTTTCAAGCTGTGCCTTTAAGTTGTTTATTCCAAAGAGCTTTCTCACTACTAAAAATATAAAATATTTTAGCTTGCATGACTCTAAGTACATACATGCATGTTTTTACTTCTGTCTATACTTCTCACATCTTATAGTCATTATTTTTTCAATATTCACATATTTTTTATTTACTTATAGTGTATATGTGTGTATGGACATTGTACTTTTATAAGTGTGTAGCTGTGTGTGTATGAGGGGTACACATAAGTCTGCACATATATTTATTCTTTAGCCAGAAGACAATCTTGAAGTCATTACTCCTTTGGAGCTTTCCATCTTACTATATCATCAAGGTGTCTTGCTATGGCTGAAGCTCACCTATTGCTATAGGATGACTGGCCACAGAGTTTCAGAGAGCCATCTGTCCGCAAAAGTATGTTTCCAAGTGCACACTCCACACTCACTGTTAGAGAAAGGGAAATCACATCTCATGCTTGTTTAATGTGGACTGAGATATTTCCCAAGCTCTTTAGTTCATTTTTTGAATGTAAATATAGTGATTGATATATTTAAAAATTCATGGGCCAAAGAACCTAAATATGTTGCAGTATCAGAACTATTAATGAACCCTTTAAATTTTGTAAAAACAAATATTGTAAAGAAAAGAAAAGATAAGTTATTTTCACCTCAAAAGTAGAAGTTAAAAAACATGACTGAGAAGAACTTGGATTAAGTATTTATTCAGACTATCTATGAAGTTATCATATAAACTATGATAATTTATGAAAAAATATATTATTAGTAAGTTAGGAAGTAGTACAAAAGTAAGCTGTAATTATCCCAGGAAATGCAGGCTGTATCTTTTTATTATTCTACTAATTAAGTTTTTAATTACAGGGATACATTTATATATATATATTTAAAATAAATAATGTGTGTGTGTGTGTAAGTGTATAGTAGTGATAAGGGTATAATAAATCTCACATTATTTATAGTTCCCAAACTATTTACAGACAAATGATTAAATTGTAGTATGACCTAAATTTGACAAACTTCTCACTTTAGACAGTCTAAAATATTTGGCCTCTTAACCTTGCAGCTTACAAAATGTAAACAAATAATCAAAAATGTTTAGTACCCTGCTAACTAAATTAGATGAAGTCACATTTTCTAAAGTATTACATGTAAAAAAAAAAAAAGAGAGAAAGAAAAAGAAAAGAAAATGCTTCATAATGCAAGGAACGAGAAAGGATGCTCAGGTATTTTTTTTTTATTAACGTAAATGTTATTTTTTAACATACCAACCACAGTTCCTCTTTTCTCTACTTGTTCAATTTACTCCCCCCTTTTCTCTACTTGTTCAATTCACCCCCAGCTTCACCTACCCCACTCTCATTCTCCCCTAAAAGAGAGTAAGACCTCTCATGAGGAATCAACACACTTTGGCATATCAAGTTAAGGCTGGATCAAGCTCCTCTACCCTATATCAAGGATGAGCAAGATATCCCTCTATAGAAAATTAGTTCCAAAAAGCTAGTTTATGAATTAAGGATGAATCCTTGTCCCACTTCCAGAGGCTTCACAAACTACCCAAGACACACAACGGCCATCCAAATTGAGAGGACCTAGTTAGGTTCCATTCATGTTTCTCAGCTCTCAGTCAAGAGTCATTAACCTTGGTAATAAGGGTCAACTGTGTCTGTGGGTTTCCTCATTGTGATCTTGCCCTTTTGCTCATATAATCCCTCATTCCTCTCTTCAACTGGACTCCAGGAACTCAACCAAGTGTTCAACTATGGATCTTTGCATCTGTTTTCATCAGTTGCTGGATGAAGGCTCTATGATGACAATTCGGGTGATAATCAATTTGGTTACAGTGAAATGCCAGTGAAGGCACCTTCTTCACTATTACTTGGAGACTTAGCTAGGCTCGTCCTTGGTAATTCTTAGGAATTTTTCTAGTAGCAGCTTTCTGTATAACCTTGAAATGGCTCCCTCTCTCAAAATATCCATTTTTTGTGTTCTCCTTCTCTGACTCTCCCTTAACTCTATCACCCTGTTTCCTCATGTTTTCTTCCCAACTCCCCTTAAAACCCATTCTCCCAATTTACTGAGGAAACTTTATGTATTTTCCTTTCCCAGGATGATCCATGCAAGTCTCTCTTATGCCTAATATTCACTTATGAGTTAACACATATTATGATTGTTCTTTTGGTCTGGGTTACCTCACTCAGTTGATTGTTTTTTCTAATCTATTTATTTGAGTGCAAATTTTAAGATGTCATTTTTTCTGCTTCATAATACTCCATTGTGTAATTGTATCACATTTTTAAAATGCATACTTTTTTGATGGGCTTCTAGTTTGTTTCCAGGTTCTTTCTATTATGAATAATGCTGCTATTATTTGACTCTGAAATATTTTCAATTTCCTATTCAATTTCTTACCTTTTTGCTTTTTGTATAAACAAAAATATTTATAAATTTTATAAAGTATAAATGTAGAGTTCACCAATATGTAAGTAATGAAAAATCTGGCAAATGTGGGAAATTTCACCTAAAGGTTTGGAAAAAATTTTTATTACTTAATATCTAAACATGTTAATATATTCAATATGAAGAAGGCATATTTTATGTATCACATATAATTTATAAATGTTCTTTATGTGCCTTAAGTATGCTTATTGTTTTTAGTGACATCTTATACTGGTTCATTTTTACTTGTTTGTTTCAAAAGAGTGACTAGACCTATTATAGTTAGTTTGGCTTCCTGTGGTATATATCTATGATTAGATTTTTAGCAGAAGAAATATTAGGAAGCAATATTTTTTATCTTCTATGTATAGAATCAAATGTATACAACTACAAAAAAGTAAAAATACCAAATGCACAACTCCTTCACTAAAATGAGATTTCATTGTAATAACTGTTTCCCCTATGAAGCTCTGTTTTGGGGTTTTGTCTGGAGAACTGTCTCAGAGATAGAATTTATGAGTAAGCATATAGTAAATGGAAGAATACATTTCAGAATAATGTAGATAATTTCACAAGCAGATCACATTAAGTTGTAGGATCACAATATAAATATCTAATTAATACTTATGAATACTTTGCTGTTAATAATTGCATAGCTATTTCTAGAACAATGAGATCAGATGTTCCAAAATGAGCTTCTTCGTCATAAAAAATACCAGCACAGAGACGAATAGGATTCAGGATTCCACTCCTAACCTAGAAGCTGTTTGCAATAGGTATCTGCTATGAAATGTAACGGAAGATTTTACAGTGGAGATTTACTGAAGCTTCACACTTCAGGCCAAGGTCTATCCATGCCTAGGTGTAGTTGACCAACATAAAATGGACTCTATATTTCTTATTGTTATTGTTCTTGATGTGTGTGTATAGTGTGGGGATATTCATGACCATTATTTGTTTTGTTTGGTTTTCTTGATTTTTTTAAATTTTATTTTGTTTTTCTGTTTTGGAAAAAAAAGAATGTGAAGTTGAGCACTTAGGTGGGGAGATTCTGTAAGGACTTGGTCGAGAGAAAAGCAATAAAAATAAGTGGTATGAAAAAAGAATAAATATTATAGTTTATATAGATTACAGTTTAATAATTCATAAATATGTAATACAGCTTTTTAAAAGGTTATTAAGCTTCTAACTCTTACATTTCTCATTAGAGATTACTAAAACAATAGAGAGCTCTGTGTCACAAGGCATGCATATGAAATGGTCCTGATGATTGATGCCAAGGAAAATCTCTGATCTTCTAGCTTTCATTTGAGTTAAATAGATTGAAACACATCAGAAGTTTAGATTATCATGGGACTTTTCATTTCAATTTATTGTTTCAATTATTATAAAAAGTCAAAAAGATAAAAGAACAGCAGAGAAGACTCATTTGTGTATAAAGACAAAAAAGTGAACTCTATCAGGGTGCTAACATTGTTAGTTTATAGAGAGAAAATGTACTTTACCTTGTTATTTTCTGCTTCTTTTTATTTTTTCTTATTGCTAAAACTGAGGAAAACAATAGATGCTTTAAAGAATATTGCCCTAACATGTGCATATGAAAAAAAGAATGTCTGAGCATTTGAATGTCTTTTAATATACAAGAAAAAGAGAGAAAATATATTCTAGCATTCTTTTTTTCTACTATGCTATATACAATGAAAATAAAAGAGAATATTTTTCTGTCTTTGTATCTATTTAAACTTGAGCTGACCAATAATTCAAATAAGTAACTATAGAAAAGCAATCTTAAATTATATTATAATTTATAGTATTTTACAAAAATCAATCTTAATGTTAAATTTTTTTAACTCTGTTATGAAGAACAAATTATGGATAATATTAATTTTCTCAAGAAATTTCTCTAGATCTAGTCATATACCTTTAATTTTGTGTTTGTATATTTGAATCAATAACTGAGATAACACTTAAATTACTTGTGAATATTAGCTATAAAATCTTATTTCTAAGCAATAAAAAGCATTATGCAAATTACCATAAAATAATAGCTTTGAGTTAGACTTTTGTTTTGATTTATTTTTGTTGTGGTTGCTTGTGAGAGATGTTTGTGCATATAAGCATGTTTTTATACTTGTAAGTTCATATGAGTGAGGAGGTATACATGCATTTGCATACAGGGAGTCCCAGGGCTGAAGTCCTTGTCTTTTTTCATTGGTATTCACTTTATTGACTGAGACAGAGTGTTTTTGTGAACCAAGAACTCAATTAGTCATCCCAGTCTAGCTAGACACCTTTTCTCAGAGATCCCTACTCACTACATGCTAGGATTACAGACTATAATAACTGTTGTCTTTACATGATTTTCAGAGATTTCCAAATGGGAAAATGCCTTGTGAACTTCATTCCCCAAAACTTTTAAAAACAAAAACATAGTGATTACTTTGCATTATTTCAAAATGGAAAACCACTTTTAAAGCCACATTGAAAAAACTAATATTATTAAAAGTGAATATAGAATAATTTAAACGATATAAAGGATGGTAGTTTCTGTAACACACAACAAAGAAATTAGGGTAAGGTTTATAAGACAGTGTGTGTGTGTTTGTGTGTGTGTGTGTGTGTGTGCATCTCAGTTTCTGTATAACTTGTGTGAGAAATTACAGGAATCAAGTATTATGTACCTATAACTGTAAGATTAAGAAACTTCAAAAACTGTTTACTTTATACATTTTGACATACATTGTTTTATCAGGTAGTACTTCAATTCCATTAATGGGAAGAATTGTTGCAAGGTTTTCTAGAGCATCAATGATTCTTTATCAAAATAGACAACATATAACTAAAGAAAAAATAAATTCTCTACAGTGGGATGACTTAAATTTCTAAACTTTACAAGAATAAGCTATTATTATCTTGTCCTTTTGAAGTCTCTATGCTATTTTGAAGTTTCTATGACAATACTGCTTCATAGATATTTTGGTGAAATTAATTAGAATTAATTTCTAGTACAGCAGAAACCAGAAAATAAAAAGTGACCTTTTTTCCTCTAATAAAGTAATTAGAGATATGTAGTAATAAATTTGATAAGCTTGAAAGAACTTCTAATTGACAAGAATATATTTTATACTAGTTTTTTAACTTACATTTTTACTTAAGATACTTAAATATTAGCATACATGCATTTGTTCATAGGATCTACATAATTTTTACAGAATATAGACAATGATATGAAAACACAGGAGCTTTATACAAATTTCTTTCTTAATCATTATGAGACACATTAAGACACTCAGTAAAGGACAGAAGAAAAATATAATTTACCTCTTTCACAGTTTTTGCCTTCGTGTAGCTTACTATTTATTGGGAAGGTATAACATATTTTTTCCAGGAGGAATATTCATGTAGAAAGAAAAAAATCAGATAAGTAATAGAAAACAGATGATGCTCTTATATACTACAATTTCCATACTTTAGTCTCTTGTAATACAACATGGTGCAAAGCAGCCATGGAAAATTAGAGAATAAACACACCAATTATGAGCAAAGAACATCTAGTACAGAGTATATAAAAATATTTTGAAGCCTGGAGAGAGAAAAATTGTTGGAATGAATGTTCAGAAAATTGGTGCACTCAGAAGACACTGACAGAATTTCTGAGTACTGGAATAGGAGGGTCAGGTAAAAGTTCAATGGCCCAAATCATGTTATGTATTTTAAAAATTGGAATGAGAGGACATAACAGACTGAAGATTATCCATCAATAGTTCAAAGTTCCAGATTCATGTGATTTAGCAATTGTACCCTTACATAAAAAAAATTTCAAGGATTTGCAAATTAAGTATCTTGAGATGAAATAATCTTTTTTTCCTATGTAGAAAAAATATCTTTATTATTATAATAGGGGAACATGTTTATGAAAACAGAGGAGAGGAAGGGAGGGAGGGAGGGAGAGAGAGAGAGAGAGAATTCCTGAGAACAAAAGAACAAAAGGTAAGAGAAAGTGTCAGATGCAAGAATTCTTCCTTAAATGGGGCTTGACATTAGAGCTCAGGGGAGGATGTGGCTTCAGAAACTGACACTCTTCATGGTACCATTTTGTCCTACTGTTTCCCTCAGAGATTCTTCTCCCCTCACCCATCAAGGTTACTTTTTCCTTTTCTTGCATCTGCTGTACCTCACGGTTGCATGCTCACATCTAAGGATTTGGAGCCAGAAAGTACAAGTGAAAGAGAAAAACATGGAGTGTTTGTCTTTCTGAGTCTGGGTTACTTCACACAATATATTTCTTCATTCCATCCATTTACCATGCAAATTTCATGATTTTCATTTTTTCATTTTTATTATAAATAAAGTCTCATGCTTTATCCATGTATCCCCTTGCTCAAACTCCCTTTCCCCTCCCTCCCCTCCCAGTCACTCACTCTTCTACCCATCTCCTTATTTCCTCCCCAGCAAGGGCAGGAGATCCCAAGGTCACAAGATGGCTTAGTTCACCATCCACTCCAGGCAAATTTGCTTTCCTCATCTCAATATCAAGACTGAGTTAGGTGTTCCTCTGATGGGAATGGGCTCCAAGGTGTCAGTCCAAGGTGCTTCAGATCCCAAACTCTACAGTGGTTGTGGTTTGCAGCTTGGACATGCTTTGCTTTTTGTTTAAATCCACTAACAAGTGAGTACATACCATCCCCTGCTTATCTTTCTGGGTTTGTGATACCTTGCTCAGGAGAATGTTCTCCAAATCCATCAATTTGTATGAGGATGTTAGTATGTATATATATATATATATATATATATATATATATATATATATATTTTAAATATTTAAATAAATATATATTTTACTTCTTCTGAGTAGTGCTAAAGACTAAAGTATTGTGGAAGAAAATATAGTGTGTGGTTTAAATGGTATGTGCAAATAATTTTAGGAACAAATAACTTATATTTCCATGGAAAATAAATAACAGAGTCTTATAAAATTAAATAGCCAGTTTCTAAGACATCAATCCTGATTCTAGATCTTTCCCAACCTGAAGTAACAAATTATCTATATGTCTAAAACATTCTGCTGGAAATACTTGTGGCAACTCTATAGATAATTGTAAAATTCTACAAATAAACAAAATGTCCAAGAAACAGAAATATTTTGCTGTATTCATATAGCAAAATGATAGTTTAAAAGGAAATAATATACAAAATATCTAACTTGTATAGATTAGTAAAAATATTTTCAAAATATGACCAAATTCACCCCATAAAATAATTTCAATCTAAACACTAAATGTGATTTAAAGTATAACACATGGATTACATTTTAGTTACTTTGCTAGTTACTATTATAAGATATTCTGGCAGAAGTAGTATGTGGAGATAGGATTATTCCGAATCATTATCTGAGGGTATAAACCACCCAGGTATAGATGTCAACATTAGCAAGAACCTGAAACAGCTATTCCTGTTGCTGTCCCGGTACAGAAGCAGAAGCAGATAGAAATAATGATGATACACTTTATGTTCTTTTTATGCATTTTAGAATCCTATGCCAGAAAAAGATGCAACACCCTAAGAGTGGATTTTCCAACCTCAAGTAAAAGAGTCAAAATAATTCTTAATAGGTATGGTCAGAGGTTTGTCCAGGTAATTTGTGATATCATCAAAATGAAATTTCAGATTAATCTTCACCGACTAAATATATGCAAAAACTAATCCATGATAATAGAAACCAGAAATTTCTAGATTAACATCTAGGTGCTGGGCAAGAGTTAGCTCTCTGGTTAGATGAAAATGTGTTTTCCTGATTCTGACATTTGTTATGTGTTCATCAAAACATTGAATTTTCTACTCAAGAAGTAGACAGTTAACTGTTGGTAGATTTTCTTTAAATAAAAAGATCTGTAAAAAATGACCAGCTACGTTTATTATGCAAATATATACAGATAACATTTTTCATTATTCACTACCCTATTAGTAAAGCTTTTAATAAACCCACGAACAATCTTGATCAGAGACAGAAAAGCACATTTTTATTTGAATCTAATCAGTAGATTTGAACATACTTTGACTTTTTCATAAGGATTACAAATAATTCTAAATTTATAACAAAATATCTTTTTCTAATTGCAATCAAAGTAGAAACTTTAGAGATAAATCAGAAAGTCAAATACTTATGAGAAAAACTATATTTTAAAATATTAATTTAATACTGTTCAAAATTATTCAGTAAACTATTTCAGGGATCTGTATGGATTTTTTACAGTATAAATGAATATTTAATACAGAGGAAACATTTGTCACATAACATGCCTCCTCAAAATTTGAAAAATCAAGTCTATGTACATGAATTTAGTTTTTTTCTCTATTTATAAAGGTGTTACCTTTTTATTTTTTTGTGTGAAGTAACAGGGTATGTATATTTAAATAGGACAGCTGTTGTTGTGAATGTTATTTAAAAATGATATTTTAACCAATTTAACAATCAAAAGTATGAATTTTTGTTCTTATTGTTGGTGCTTGTTTGTGGTGTTAGTGACTGAGTATAGAAACTTGCAAATTTTAAGCAAACACATAGAACAAAGCTACATTATGGCCCAACCCTCAAAAAAGTGTTTCAATTACATTGTTTATACATCCATAGTTTAATTTGCCCATCTCTTGTATTATGTTTTGGGGTGAAATTTTCAGCCCTTGCCTAGAGTTTCTGCCCCACAGACCCACAGTTTCGTGTCCCACAAAGTCAAGAATCACACAAATACTTTCATTGATTTTACAATGATTGATCTAGGGCCCAGGCATATAACTTGCTAGCTCCTTCATCTGAACTCATCTTTTTCCTCCATTCAGCTTGGAACCCTTTCTCAGAGCAGCATTTTAGCTTCTTTCTTCTGTGTCTCTCTGGCAGGTCAGCAGAGTATGTCTGTGTCTGGCATTTGTCTCTGCTCTGAGATGTTCCTGAGTTTTCTTAGCCTGGTAGGCCTGCCCAGACTTCCTATCTGTCTTTTTGTCAATCAGCTTCTGTTAAATCCATAGGCTGGATGGACAAATATTTATAATGACAAAAAACATGAGCAACATAACATAATTCCACTACATTTCCCCTTTTACTCTTTTTAAAACAAGAAAAACAGGTTTATATTTTAAAACAAGTTTAACAGTAAACTCACTTTTGAAAGTCAATGTATTTTATTAGTAAACTATGAATGATTATTATCAAATATCTGGTACAAACAACTTAAAAGAGAAAATATTGATTTCAACTCATGGTTGCAGTAGTTTTTAGTAGCTCAATAATGGGAATACATGCATTGTGTGATATATCTATTTGAGTGACTGAGTCTTCCACTTCAGAGATTCTCTCTTCCATCTCTTGAATTCTGTTGGTTATGCTTGTATCTGTAGTTCCAGCTCTTTTCTTCAGGTTTTCTATTTCCATATTTGCCTCATTTTGTGCCTTTTTTATTGCCTCTATTTCAGTTTTTAGTTCCTGGCATGTTTCTTTCATCTTTTAGTTTACCTTTTCTTGGTTTTCTTTCAACGATTCGTTCATCTCTTCCAATTTTTTGTTTGTATTTTCTTCTATTTCTTTAAGGAAATTTTTCATATCTTCTTTGAGGGCTTCAATGATCTTCATAAAGGTATTTTTGATGTTACTTTCTTCTGATTCTATGCATTGTGACAGGAGTATGTGGCAGCCATTGAAAAAATAATCATGGGACAGAATACAGAAGCTATTTTAAGTAAACACTTGGCTCATTCATTCAAAGTCTATTCCAAAGGTTTTTATCTTGGGTAACTAGAGTCAACTAAGCTTTAAAGGTCAGGATCCCCCCAAAGCAGAGGATTAAAAATTCAACAGATGAGACTTTAGGGGATACTTTAAACTCAAACCATATTTTCCCCTTGACTTTAAGGTTTCATCAATTTTGGGTAACTTCAAACATTCTCTTTCATAATATGTGTTACTTTCTTTCTTTGGACAAATTTATATCATTATTTTGAGTTCTGTATCTGAGTTTTTATCTAACATCCTTCTACAGCTTTGATTCCTCTGTTAATAAGTATATTTTTCTGACTTTTCCACAACACTATCATGTGTAAACATTTCAAACTTTCTGTAATCATTGTCCTTTTGTCTTTTTTGATTTTCTAACATATTTTAACTTACTATCTTTTAATATTATTTTATAATTTACTGCACTAAATTGATGTTTTTATCATCTGTCTTTCATTTTTCAAATGGGACATAAATGAGCGCAGATAATTTTACTCATTTATATATGACTTTATCTCACATCTCAGAGAAAGCACTGAACAATCATTTGTTGAAAATATCATGTAACACTTGTGCTAAACGCTTGTTAGGTAGAATTATTACAAGACATCTTAGTAGCCATTTTGAAATGTTATTACATGGTTACAAGTTAATGCAGCTCTCCACTATAATAAAATAATACAATGGAAAATAAAACCTAGTAATACATTGCAAACTTGCAAATCAGCCACTAGCTTAAATGATTTCAAAGAAAACACAAAGACATATATGCTTTTAAACACTGTGAAAATACAATTAAAATTTAAGTAAAATGATGTGACAATATTGGGTGAGTGAGACCATGGGACTGCCTGCTGCTTGCCCAGGGAGGGGAGGGGATGGGGAGTTGTGGAGAAGAAAGAATGACCTGATGTGGTGGGAGGGGGAAGGGACCTTGAATAAGGATATACAAGGATAGAAAGTGTGACTTCTTTGTTCATAATAATAGTAATAAAAATAAAAAATAAAAAATAAAATTTCATCTTTAATCAATAAAGAAAGCAATTTATATGCTTATGCCAAAAATCATAATTATATAATTTGAATAACTACAGTTAAATATTAACAACAATCCCTGTTACAGTTATGAGTCTGAAGAAGGGATGAGGACATATTTGAAGATACAGCTCAACTTAAAAGTCTCCTTGCCCTTTTCCCTACTTTAGCTGTTATACTGTATTATTCATTAGATTCCCAAGTAGATTCAATGAGTTATTAGTGAAATCGTGCAACAGTAGATAAACAGAAAAATTACTATGGTTCTTCAAGCTTGTAGAAAAACATGAACTTTAAACCAACAGCTGTGGAACTAGACACTCCTCTTGTAAAAGACAAGTGTGTAGCTTCATCTGTTTGAGGGGCTTCTATTAGTGGGATCAGTATGCATTGGTGGTACATGTCTCTTTTTTGGAGCCCATTCTCTAAAGTAAGACATCTTTCTTAGCCTTGATAAGGAGGATAAAGGGTCTTGATCCTTTTTCAACTGAATGTATCAGGCTTTTCTGACTCCACATGGAAGGCCTTGCCCTTTTGTTGGAGGGAAAGGGGGTTGGGGGAGGCTGGGGGAGGATCATGAGAAGGATTGGGAGGGAGAGTTATGGTTGGTATATAAAATGATAAAACAGTTATTAAGTAAAAAAGTTACTATGGTTCTAAGTAAATTAGAAAAATATTGCAAATATAAAAAGCAAGTAAATTTTATTTATTACTTTTGAACATTTTTGAAAATGTTAATAAGTGTAGGTATGTAATTTTTATATTTAATACTAATGTTCTATGTATATGTTTTTACAAATTTATGAATCATCTAATAATTAGTGTATATATTAATTAAGTCTACAAATGACCCAATATGATTATTGGAGCAATATTATACTATATAATGTTTTCCTGTGAAAGATTAATAATGAAGTAAGTTCATAAGTTATATAGTAGTGAATATAAATATGTGCAAAAGTGAATATTACTAATAAATATTAATTAATATTTAATTAATTATTTAACATGAGGTTATGGCAATACATGTGATTTATTTCATACAATGAAGGAAAATACTTTTAAATAAAAGGTCTTGCTGCATAGACTTTTTAATGTTTAGAGGTTAGATAAAAGTATGGAGTTAAATTAGGTTAAAAACAAACAAAAATTAATGGTGGAGATAAATTTTACAAAGAATAAACAATTTTCTCAAAAATGGGAATTCAAGAAAAAGTATTAAATAGCCTGGGAAAAATCATTCCCCATTCATATAAGGATAGAAAATATTCAGGACTTTAACCTATTATAGCATCTCTGTTTTTATTTATGGATTTCAGGAGTGTATTTGTAACTTCAGACAGCATAATCACAGAAATCATAATACACATGAAGTTTCAGCAATAAAATATTTGTTTAGAATTCCAGTGAAGAACTTACTATTCTCCAATAAATATACTTAATATATTTTAAAATATATAAGTAACATGCTCTTCAAAATTATATTTCTCATTCCTTTTTTTTAATACTGATGTGTTTTCTTCTTTAACTCAGAATTAATAAAATGAGAACATCAAAGAAATTTTATTCTTTCATAACACTATGACATAGTCCTCTGGCTGGTTGAAGAATTAATATTGCATACAAATTCCCCTTGTATTTTGGAAAGATGAACTCTGGCTTCTGATGTACTTGGAAACAATGTCATTTTTGTTGTAGTTTAGTTTTGAATAAAATTAATTTGGAAGAGGAAATATAAATAAACCATTTGAAATAAATGTAAATAGGAATAATTAATTCAACTTTAGTTGAAATGAGGAGTCTGCTAAGAGTCATATTGTATTTGCCTGAATAAATAAGAGATCAAAAGTCAATATTACATTGATATGAGTGCAGTAAGGTGATTAACTCATGAATTAGTAAGTTGAGAATGTAGGTGTGTGCTGTTGGTATTGATTATATATGTAATATATAAAAAATTATTCGCTTTGTGTGTTGTGTGTATGTGTGTGTGTGGGGGGGGGAGATAGAGATAGAGAGAAGAGAGAAAGAGAAGAGATGAACATCAAATTAAAGACCTAAACCCACTGTAAACATTAAGGAGATCTAACAGCTTTGGAAAATTAAGACGCTTTTATAATAATAATTCTAGGTAGGTTGTATGTTAATTAAATATTTGTGAGACTTTGAAAAGCAATTTCTCTAAAAGAATCCTGTGTTCTCATTTTCCATTAAGAAAAAGAAAGCCAGATGGATGTGGTAGCAAATGCCTTTAATCTCAGCACTCAGAGGCAGAGACAAGTGTCCACAGAGAAAGTTCTAGGACAGACAAGGATACACAAAGAGAAAGGCTGCTATGAGAAAGCAAAAAGAAAAGAAAAACTAGAAGAAAACACTTTTAACAAGTAATGATCATTATCACCTTTGAGTATTTGATGTTTTGATAAAGTTTAATATAAATTTTAACGTAAAATTTAATACTTTTAAAGATCTAAGAAAATATTCCTGGTGAAATTTCACTAAGAAGTCAAATGGAGGCACAAACTGGGTTCTAATGAGGATAAAATAATAGAACATGAGGTAGGAAGCATATTTAAATGAAGATAGGTTTGGCTATTTATATTTTTATGTTTATAGATACAGTTTCATATGTCTCTGTGCTGGTTTCAAATTCAGTATGTAGTGGCAGATGACTCTGACTTTCTTGCCTTTGCATCTTATTTGCTGGAATTGCAGATGTGTGCTACTTTGCCTAGCTGTTAAATTGTGGGTGTCAAACCAGAGCCTGACGAAATCCAGTAATGCTTCTACCAATTGGCCCAGGAACCCAGGAAAACTGTTTTCAAGTGGAAGGCATGGAAAATTTTAGGATAGATTAATAGGACAAGAATTCTTAAAGATAGAAGGGATGCTATGTGTATTTTTTTAAGAAGTTGAAGAAATCCTTTATCTGAGCATGTGTCTATCTTTAAGGTTGAGGTGTGTTTATTGTATGCACCAGAAGGATGGATTCTGTTTTTGTATCCATCTTGTTAGTGTGTGTCTTTTTATAGATGAATTGAATCCATGGATATTAAGGGATATTAGTGACTTTAAGGTTGAGGTGTGTTTATTGTATGCACCAGAAGGATGGATTCTGTTTTTGTATCCATCTTGTTAGTGTGTGTCTTTTTATAGGTGATTTGAATCCATGAATATTAAGGGATATTAGTGACCACTGATTGATATTTCCTGTTTTTTTTTTGGTAGCTTGTATGCATTTCCTTTCTTTTTTTCATTATACTTTTGGATTATTTGTCAAAAATCAGGTGTTCATAGATGTGTGGATTTATGTCAGAGTCTTCAATTTGGTTCCATTAATCCACCTCTGAGTTTTTATACTCACACCAAGCTATTTTTATTACTATAGCTCTATACGAAACCTTATAATCAGTAATGATGATGCCACTAGAAGTTCATTTTTATTCAAGAATGTTTTATCTCTCAAGGTATTTCTTTGATAAGTGAAGTTGAGCATTATTTTCTGAGGTCTGTAAAATATTGAGTTGGTATTTTGATGAGGATTGCATTGAATCTGTGGATTACTTTGAGCCTTGAAAAGATTAGGAATGCCAGGAACATAAAAGATATAAAAAGGAAAATTTTTTAGCAAGCCAAGAGCCATAATTAAATTGAATGGAGAGAAACTCAAAACCATTTTATTAAAATCAGGACTAACTCAATGCTTTCCACTTGCCCCATATCTATTTAGTAGTGCACTCAAAGATCTAGGTAGATTGACAAGACAATGAAGAAAGATAAAGTGGATAAAAATTTGACAAGAAGAAGTTCAACTTTGACTATTTGCAGATAATATGACAGTAAACAAAAGTAATTCCAAAACTTCTACCAGAAAGATCCTACAGCTGATAAACACCATACAGCTGATAAACACCATCAATGATGTAGCTGGCTACAAGATTAACTTAAAAAATTAGTAGACTTTCAATATAAGAATAATAAAAAGGCTGACACAAAAATAAAGAAAACAACACCTTCTATAATAGTCACAAAAAATACAAAACATCTTGGGTTAACTAACCAATGAAGTGAAAGACTCATACTATAAGAACTTTAAATATTTTAATATTTAAAACTATAATAGAAGATAAAATATCTTCCATGTTCACTTTATTTTTAAGTAACTACATAATAAATACGTATAGAAAATAAAATCTAAGCAAAACCAAAAACTATTGCAGGCTGTCATTAGGATTCTGGGAACTGAACCTAGGTCCTCTGGAAGACCAATCAGTGCTCTTAGCCACTGAGCCATTTCTAGCTCAATTTATTTTTAATACATTAATAATAGCCACTATTTATGTAGAGCTTACTGTGTGCCAGGAATGAGGCTTGTTTCACATAGTAACCTATTGTATCCTCTGAATTCTACTAGGTAAGTACAGTTGTTATCTCAGTTTTGTACATGAGAAGACAGAGGCAAGGACATGCTGGGTAACTTACTCAGGGTCGTACAGCTCGTGAACAGTGGAACAAGGATTTGCATGCAAGCAGTTGGAGCCAAGGCTACCCTTTATCACCCTCCTAGACTGAGAAGTCAAATGAAAGGGTGTAGCTCAGTGGTAGAATATTTGCCTATCACCAAGGAGACCCTGAACTTGGTCCCCAGCCCTTAGGGGGGAAAAGTTGAGCAGTATTAGTAACACATAAGTAAAAAGATTCAAGCTAGATGTGATAGTGGACGCCTGTAAACCCAGCACTGGAGAGATAGCAGGAGAATTGATACAATTTGAGGACAGCCTGGACCACACAGGGTCTCTGCCATCCAGGGCAAGATCCTCTCTCAAAACAATTGTAAGGACCACTTTTTACCTCACCCCCATTGTTTTGCCACCCCCACCAATCACTTTTCCCTTCCCAGAAGTAACCTTGGCAACAGTTTTGTGTCTTCTATCATCATCTACATATTCTTATATGCAGGTGTATATCTGACTTTTTACTTTATCATAAATGAGATTGTCAACTCTATTTTGTGCTTATTTTTCTTCTATTTAATGATTGGACATTTAGGAGCCAGAGAGATGGCTCAGTGGCTAGGAGCACTGGCTGCTCTTCCAGAGGTCCTGAGTTTGATTCCTAGCATCCACATGACAGCTCACAACTGTCTGTAACTACAATTCCAGGGGATCCAACATCTTCACACAGACATACACGCAGATAAAATACCAATGCATATATAATAAAATTAAACTAAATCTTTAAAAAAAAGAAAATAAAATCTGGATTGTAAGAATATCAAAATTATATAACTTAATACCACCATGCGAAAATGCAACAAAACAATAACTTTGGTAGAATTTACATGGTTTAAAATATACACTTACTATTTATCAATTAACAAAACTAGTGTTTAAACTATTGAGATTATACAAAGTTAAAATAAAAATACAATGAGCTATAAAGCTTTAAAATAGCATGTAAATTTATAAAAACTCTTCCATGGGAGAATATTTCCTTAAGTTTTTCTATTAAAGCACAAATCATGCCTTTCATACCTGTATACAACCAGAAAACTCATAAAAACAATCTTTGTGAGTATAGAAGAAAAATAATCTAAAATGTGGCACAGGTTTGCTTTTAAAATAATGAATTATATTATGGTAAATTATTTGAAATGTGAATCATTTTAGACTATAATGAAGATTTATATAATTATTTCAATAAACTAGTTAATACACGATATTGAAAGTTCACATATATTGTCATTTTGGGATACAGATCTAAAAAGGGAATTCTCAGCAGAGGAACTGCAAATGTTCCTAAGTAATTAAAATTTATGACATTTCCTTGTTTAAAAATGTTACATATGTGATAGCATTCTTTTCTGACCTTGAAGCCTATGCAGTATTCTCCTTCTGAACAACATCACTAAAAAATGCTTTACTATAATTTATTCAAAATTAGTATTAGTGTTCCAGCTGGTGCAATAAGTCATAAAGAAGGCAAGATCAGCAGGGTGAGGAAGGAAGTATAATACACACACATACACTACCTACACATGAAAACATGTGTAGTTTGGAGGTAAAGTTCAGGAAATTGAACCAATAAGGTAGGAGTGAAGTATACTCTCAAAAACAATTTCTGAAGAAGCAATAGCTTATAAAAAATGCTGAGAAAATTTAAAATAACTTGAAAAAGCAATAATAAAGATGTGTGAGACTTATAAAGGAAATATCATAACACTTTTGCAAAGTATTCAATTATATTGTATCTGTAACTATTATTTCACCAAAATTTGATTGGCAAATTTAATAGAATTTTGCCAAGACTTCATTAGAATTTTAGTAGAAATTATAAATCCAGTAAATGATTTAGTTTAATTGTATTTGGAAAAGTAAAAAACCCTTCATCTATGGTTATGAAGACGTTTACAAAAAACTATAGTAATGAACTTTAACTAACCAAAGCCGCATAAAGATAGCTCGAGAAGAGAGAATGACCTGATGTGGTGGGAGGGGGGAAGGGACTCTTGAATAAGGATATACAAGGATAGAAAATGTGGCTTCTTTATTCATAATAATAAAAAAGAAGGAAAAAAAATTAAAAAAAGATAGCTGACCTAAAATCTCTTATGGAAACTTAATATATATCAAAATAGCATTATATTTCCTTTGTTAAGAAATTATCTGTGCAAATAGGCTGCTGAATAATTTTTTATTGGCAAGTCAATTTAAAATTGAAACTTCATCAATTTTAAAACAGAAGGTATCCATTTCAGAGAGGTTGAAAGCCTATATGAGAATGCAAAATTGAATCTAATATAGCATCCTTTAATGTCTTTTATATCACATAGGAACCTATATAGTATCCAAAGAAACAATGGAGAAATGGTCTCAATATACTAAAAAACCTAAAAGTTGTATATTGAGTAAACTGCTATTTAAAAACAATGATGAATTCACTAACCAGAACAAGATTCGTGAGAATAAAGTATTTAAGAGAGTATGACCATGGGAAATATTAAATAAAAGTACAAAAACTGAATATAAAAATGGACCAAAATAATCTTGGTGATTTAAAAAAGAACCAACCATGCACATAGTTTCATAAATGAAGTAAAGTAACAAACTAAATGCTGTCATTCTTGTTAATGCCTTGTAAATATGTATTAAAACAGCAATCTGATCCAGTTTGCTATTATAGATATACTTTACTAAATAGATTGCTCTTAAGATACTGGGGATTTTTGGTTGTGAGCCTAGCCTTTAATGTCTGAGGCATCTCTCCAGCCGAGCAATACCACTTCTGGGTGTATACCCTAAAGATGCATAGTCACACTACAAAGGCATTAGCTCAACTATGTTCATAGCAGCGTTATTTGTAATAGTAAGAACCTGGAAACAACCTAGATGTCCCTCAACTGAAGAATGGATTCACAAACTGTGGTACATCTACACAATGGAGTACTACTCAGCAGTAAGGAAAAATGATATCCTAAAATTTGCAGGCAAATGGATGGATTTGGAGAATATCCTCCTTAGCGAGGTATCACAAACCCAGAAAGATAAGCAGGGAATGTACTCACTTATTAGTGGACTCTAAACAAACAAACAAACAAGAAAAAAGCAAAGCATGCCCAAGCTGCAAACCACAACCACTGAACAGCTTGGCATCAGAAACATTTTGGACTGACACCTGGGATTCCACTCCCCCTGGAGAACACCTGACTCAGTCTTGAGGTTGTTGGGGGAGAAAACTGAATCTGCCAGGAATGGAGGCTGAACTAAGCAATATTGGGACAATGGGACCTTGGGACCACCTGCCACCTGCCTGGGGGGGAGAAGGAGAGTTGTGGAGAAGAGAGAATGACCTGATGTGTTGGGAGGGGGAAAGGACCTTGAATAAGGATATACAAGGATAGAAAGTGTGACTTCTTTGTTCATAATAATAATAAAAAAATAACTAATGAAAAAAAAGATACTGGGAATTCCCAGTTTCTGTAATTAATATGAACTTGAAGGAAATTGAATCACTATGGTAAAGAAAAGGCTGGCAAATGGCCCAGAATGTAAAGGCATCTGTTTCCAAGACTGATGATCGAGTTCTGTACCTGGGAACCACACGGTGAGAGGAGGAAACTTACCCTTGTAAGTTACCTCTCATTTTCACATAAAACAGATATGTAAATAAAAGCTTAAATATAAAAACCACTCTAGTATGATTAAAAATGTTAAATACCATAATCATAGGCACTACAAAATTACTTTAAGTTACAGAAAATAGATGAAAGAAGGCAGCATTTTAAACCAGACTAAGAAAGACAAATGTCTTGTTTCACTCTATACTATGTAGATCATAGATATTTTTTTAATATCTAAACAATAGTGCTTTATTGAAAAATAGTTAGTTTAAATGGCTACAAAGTTGAAGTGTAAAATGTGTTTTCAAATACATTTCTACAGGTACAAGTTACTTTTTAGTGAGAGAGCATTTATTAGCAAAAGTGTATGTTTAGATTTGGGTGGAAAAACTGAAGAGGAATATAGAATCGTGGCTGCAAGACCTTCCAGCACACATTGCCATCCTTAGATATCAGCTGGCCCTAAGTGGCACCCTTAACTCACAAATTGTTTACAGAGTGAATGCTTGGAAATGCTTTTGGTTTTTTTTTTGTTGTTGTTGTTGTTGTTGTTGTTTTTAAAGAAGCTTTCTCCAATCAAGTTAATGTTCAAATAACCCAAAGAAAGGATTGCACAGGTACAGTCTATAAAGTCATCAACACTTTTCTTGTAGGAACTTCACACAAAGAACCCCCAACCATTCACAGACATGCAAGAGTGAAGAGCTGAAATGAGCAAGTATCTTTTCTGTACTTTATAAGTTCTATTTTATTAGTACTATTGATTTTTGGCCTGAATTAAACATAAGTCCCTGCCTCATCATCAATCAAGCACATTCTTCTGCAGCAAAAAGAAAGCACAGAACTAGCAGCTGCTTTGCTTCCTCCACACCACTGACTCCTCACTTGTCTCGAAGACATGGCAGGAGAGAGCAGGCCAGAGAGAGTGCTGGGATATAAACTAGGCACAGCTCTGCTCACCTGCTTGGAGCACAGGTCTAAAATGCCTTTCATTCATGCCTTGAAGACATTTATATGACATAAACTGAAGAAAATGACAATGACTGAAAACAGATGAGACAGTCTGCATATAAAAACTGCTATTTTCCTCTTAATAGAAAATCACTGAAAAGGGGAAGAGGTTAGAGAAAAACCTGGCAGGCATTTGGGCTTCAAGTGGCTTTTTTGTGCAAGAGCACCACCCAATCCCAAGCCTGGGTTCAGATCCATGCCAGCCAAGGACTATGATTTCCACTGCCATGGCAGATCTTTTGCACCTAGTTATACAAAGTACATTAAAGTGCAGTATAAAATATAAACATTTTGGTTTATAAAAAAGTATTGCCTTTTTAGTTGAGTAAAAAGTTTATTGACTCTTACTGTGTAAAGAGTCTTGTTACAGTATGAAGCTGGAGCTCATAGCTGCTTTGGTTTTCTCCACAGCATAGCAAAATCAGCATCCATAGTACAAAGTCCTTGTAGTGAGTTCTCTACAGAGGTTTGAAAATGATCTGGCAACAGAATCCAAAGCTCTTCAAATTCAACCCTGAAGTCTTGCTTTTTAAAAGGTATCTAAGTATAAACATGTATCTGGTTAGATAACTCTCCTCTGTTCTGCCTGGTTAACAGATAAATGTGCAGATGAATTAACCATACTAACTACAGCAGCAAAAGTGGTTTTAGGTGTTCTGCACAAATATAAAGTTAACAGTGTGACTTCATTCTAATAAGCAAACATTCTGCCACCAAGTACGCACAACCACCTCTGTCATAGTTACATCATATCTACCACACAGGACATTCTGAGCAAATAAAAATGTCTAGATATTAATCAAGAGTACTTGCCAATGATTAGTCAGGCCAGCTAAATCAAAGAAATTCACTCTTAAGAGTATACATGTTGACTGATTTTTAGAAATAAATTCTAACATTAGTGGTTAAAGAAGAAAAAAAAATCAGGTTTAACCTCACAAACGTAACAGTAAAAATACAAAATGTAACATAGCAATGAAATATAAATGTCAAAAGTACTCCATACCAGAGGGTAAAAAAAAAAAGTGGAAAAAACAAAAATCAAAACCATAAAAAGTTAATAAACCATAAAACTGAAATCCTCAGACACAAGAACTTAAATTCGATGGGCACACTTCCAAGGTTGTTAAGAAACTTGATGCTGCAGCACTTATGAGGAAGACTTTTGTTTTTATCCAAGAATGTTTTCTCACACATGGTGCCCAAGTGTCCCGCTGTCACTGTCACTGCCCTGCATCTGCATCTGCATCTGCATCTGTGCTTGCATTCTTGCAATCATGTCCTGCATGCGACGAAGCTCAGTCTCCTTTTCAAGCAAGATCTGGTCTATATTCATGTCCTCACTCTCCACTTTCCTGCCACCTCTCTTCAACCTCTCAGAACGGAAATTTTCATAGTGAAGGTCCTGGGTCACTTCCTGTAGGTCTTGCATGTGAGTGATGAGCATTGTTCTCAGCTTCAGGACGTCATTGTGTTCTGGGTTCTCCACCTCCACAACTCCCCATGGGTAGAGACGACCTCTGACCTTCTTGCCTTTGGCTTCAATCAACTGGTTGGAGCCAACCACAGAGAATGGGATACTGACCTTGAGGAGTCTAGTCTGTTCCTTAAAATCTTCATCTTCATCTGACTCTGCATCTGGTAAGTGATAAATTTTGATGTTATGCTCTTCAATTTCATCCAAAATCCTTTTCTTTAGCCGCTCACGCTCCTTCAAAGTGAATGTGTCAGCTTTTGCAATGACAGGCACAATATTCACCTTATTGTGTATCGCTTTCATAAATGCAACATCTAAGGGCTTCAATCCATGTCCAAAAGGTGAGATGAAGTAGAAGCAACAATGTATCCTGTTATCAATAATGTGCCGCCTGTTCAATCCACTCTCGTCATGTAGGTAGCGTTCAAACTGCTCATCAATGTAGGAGATAATTGTCTTAAAACAATCCCTGCAGTTGATGGCATCCCCATAGCCAGGTGTGTCCACTACTGTAAGACGAAGCTTAACACCTTGCTCTTCAATCTCAACAGTTGAAGCCTCAATTTGGACAGTTCTTTCATTTTTCTCTGCATATATAATTCTTTCTGGGTAGAGATCAGTCAGGAATAAGCTGTTTATGAGAGTTGATTTTCCTAGACCAGATTCACCAACCACCATCAGCGTAAACTCGAACCCCTTTCTTACTGATTTTCGGTGAACCTGATTGGGAAGATTTGCAAATCCAACATAGCCAGGAGTTTCTGGATTTATAAACTGAGTTGGTTGTTGCTTGGACATCTTTCTTGATTTTGCTGTCTATCCGCTAACACGCCCAAGCCATAGATTTTTTTTTTACACACATGATATGTATTAAATAGGATGAAAACTAATATGAAGGAAGGGCTTAGGCAGCATAGAGCAAGAGAAGATAATTACAGAAAAACCTGTAAGTTTTAACTCTGCAAAGGAGGATGAAGACAGATTGGGTCAGAAAATCTCCTTGAACAGGTACAGCCTATCTGAAAATGGTGAGTTTTTCCTTTGGCAAGAGGTCTTGATCAAGACAATGAGTTTGGAAGGAAGGCATTCATTGTCCTTTTCTTGCCTCCCACATGTAGGCACATGACCATGCATATATAATTGTGTTTGTGGGTACCATTCCACATATACAAACCAAACTTTTGTTGATTAGCTAATAAAGGTTAGTTTGCTAATAAAACAAAAACTACAAAACTGTCTTATAACTGGCTGTAATACTGAAACTGTAACACTTCTGATAGTATGTTTCATTTTGTCCTGCTTTTCAATCAAAACATCAAGTGCATTAGTGATATTCATGACCTTCAATAAAATCTTTACTACATTTTTCATTCATATTTGTGATATCATCTAAAAAACTACAGCATTATTGAAACATCAACCCAAGCTTCAGAGAAAATAATATTATTATTTTATAGTAATTGTTGTATTTTATGGAAGACATTATATATATCTTAATATGTACTTTGTTATACTTTGTTTTTCTGCCATCTTTATTATAGTTAACAATTAGAATTATTTACCTTTATTAACAATGCATCGTGTATTGAATTGTACAAGCTTATAGTTTGACATACTATTTTTCTTCCTGAAATACACACACACACACACACACACACACACACACACACACACACCACATTTAATTGTGCTCAAACTGGTAATTTGAAAGAAAATGTGTTGCAAAAATCCTGATTGATCTTATAAAGACAACCCAGAACCAGATACTTGGGCAAATGCTAAAAGATCAGAGAGACAAAGGAACAAGCCATAGCCACTTATCACCTCACCACCTCCTCAGGTGGAAAAGGGAAGATTCTGTATTTATGAGTCCTCAGACTGAATGAGAGAGGCAAAGTCATTACAAAGACAAAATGGAAGGGACCGAACTCTTGCCTCCTCCTGCCTAATTTTCCTTTTCATGTCCAGCCATATCACTTCCTTTCTCAAATTTCCTAGTGCTAGAATTAAAGGCCATCACTGCTTGTCTGTGTTTATCTTTTGGACTGGATTAATCTCATGTAGCTAGGCTGTGCCTGAACTCCCAGAGATCCAGATGCATCTCTGTCTCCCAAGTGTTAAGATTAAAGGTGGATGTCACCACTGTCTAACTTCTATGGCTAATTTTGTGACTGGTTTTGTTTTCTGATCTTTAGGCATTCTTTATTTGATATATAATATATCACCACAAAAAGGCTCCCCCTTGGCTCATACATTTGAATACTGTGTCCCTGAACAGGTGATGCTATTTGGAATAATATGGAACCTTTAAGAAGAAGAGTTTTGATGGGAAAATTTGTCACCAGGGATGGACTTAGAATGTCTATAGCCTTACCTCAAATCTAGTTAAATTTATTCTTCATGATAGCAGTTACAAATACAATGTTTCAGCTTCAGGCCCTGGTGGACAGCTGCCAGGCCTCCCCACTTCTGGAACCATAAAGGAAAGTAATCTTTCTTCTATGTATTCTTTTTATAATGGTGCTTAATCAAGCAAAACATAGGTAACTAACACATTCATGTAAACAGTTTAGATCCTGCATATCCATGTTTCTCAACTGAAATATTTAAACCAATAAACACATCTTTTCAAACAAGTAAATAAGCAGTATCCCAAGTAAATGTACATCATAATAGAACAGAGTTAGAAAAGATTAGGAGCTTGCTTAATTCTGCCTTCAATCCATTGTATAATTTATTTGCAAATGTAGCTTTTTACCTTTCTTATGTGTTTGAATTAAAATACAAAATAGCACACTTCTAAAATTTTACATGGATGGGTATTTCCACTTTTTGTGTCACAGTTTGGCCAGGTTGAAGGATTTGAGGCCTCCTTTTTATATTTCAATTTTTAAACTTAATTATCTGACACTTTTTTCCTTAGATGTTATCGCAAATCTAGAAGAACTAGAACACCTGTGAGTAGCACGTCTTTGAACAGTCTACCACCTCTGCAGCATTTGATATATATGCTCTTTCCCCTGTAGGAAAATGTCAAGAATTCATAGTCATTTTCAAGTTCTTGTCACCTTTGTTATTCAACAACTGAGGCTCTGCCATCTTGTCAGCAATGTCAATCCCTCTTTTACTAACAACATTGCAACTGTCATTTTTTGTGACAGACATCTGTTAAAATTCACATACTTGCCATAATTTATACAAAGTGCCTTTAAATTTTAAGTGTTGGGAGAAAACTCATACTAAATAGAAAGAATAGACAAATTGCTACCACTGTGCCCCCATAACAGCTACTTGATCTTTAGAAGAATGTGGAGCTTGATGGGAACAGGAAGCAGACATGCTGAAATTAGAATGCCCCTTAGAATCAAGATAGCTCTGTTGATATGATACCACATAACAGAGAGGCTGATGGCTTTTCATTTTGGCCTCTAATGCATATGAGCTACATTACTACTGCTGATGTTCAGTTGGTATCTAATGTATCTTACCTGTTTTCACATACATATAATAAATTCCACAAGCACAACATACTGGAAATATTTTTCTCACCATATCAGTTCAAATCCAGCTGATAGCCAATTCTACACAGAGGAAAAATGATGATCATTTATTAAAGCCAGAAACTACATAGGTAGTATTACTTTTGAAAAATTATAAAGGAGACAGTGAAGGAATCTATGACACTGTCACCAACATTCTTGTAACATGGATATCTTCATCGCAGTACACGTACTCAAAAAATAAAAACACTGAGATTCTGTCACCCCCTGTTACTGTCTCCTCATCTGTGAACCCAGCTGCAAGTCAGAGGCCATGTTTCTTGATTGGTTCATTCATGGTATGGAACATTGACTGGTTCATCCCATAATGTCAGTGATAAAAGTCATTGAGAATTGTAGGGGGATCTTAAGACTAATCTAGAATGTAGAGAGATCATCAGATCCTAACTCACAAAGGCAAATTAACCCACATAAGTTAAATAAGTTGATAGAATTAAAAGACATGAAATTTCAGAGGTGGGTCCAACTGTGTCCAAACACCTATATCATTTCTTATTAAAATGACTTTTATTAACTCCATCTTTTCTGTTGCTATATAACAAAATTTTATTTAGTTAAGCCAAAAGCATTTAAACAAAACACGACAATGTTTTGAATGCTTTTTTTAACAGCAAAATCTAGAGTTTATGGTCCTCCAATCAGTCAAATATGGATCTATTTGTGCATACTCTGAACATCTACAAAATTTATTTATATTATAAGTCTTTCATGTGTTCTATAACACATAGAAAAAACTAAACAAAATTATTCTTTTAGTAAAATATTTAAGTGCATGTTCTGAATGTCTACCAATCTAGTTATAATGTATTTTACAGTAAAATAAAACAACTTATAATTAAATATTCCTCCAAGGTTCTTATTACTAGGATGAAATATTCCACTAATTCTAATTGAAACTGATAACTGCACAGAATTTACATTTATGAGTCACAATATTTAATGCTGTGAAATAAAGACATTGTTTTTATTGAAGTATATATTTTGATAGCTTGATAAAATTAAACCTGCACTTTTCTCTATAGAGTTGATATTTTCAACATATAGGTTATAATTCCTTTGGGATCAAACTACCCTTTTACCAAGGTCATATATCAGGCATCATGCATATCTGATATTTACATCACAATTCATAATAGTAGCATAATTACAGTAATGAAGTAGCAATGAAAATAGGTTTTATATTTTTGGGAGTAACTATAACATGGGAAACTGTATTAAAGTGGCACAACTTTAGGAAGTTTGAGAACCACTGATTTACCAGATATTTTTAGTAATATATTTGACTAGATGAGACAATAGCAACTTTCCAGAAAGAAAGCTAGACTTACAAATGAGTCACCATCTCCCAAATAGAACATCAAACAGAATAGTCTTTGCATAAGTACCTTTTCCTCTTCTCCAGGGCCTGTATGATGATGCTTGAGTTTATGATGGCTCCTTAGTCAAATAAATCTTCAGAAAAATAATAAAATAAAATGAAATAAAATAATACATAATACAACTTTCCTGGTGCTAACATTTCTAAGATTTTAGCAGACTATCAGAGATGAGGAACTGTTAATGGACATCACCAAAGACACGAAGTAGTATTGAGAAGTCTACTAGTGTAATCTGTTATCATTACAACTTGAACTTAAATTGCCAGATTGTTTCACCATTCTACTGACTCTTCACTTAGAAATACCGGGGCACTTTGAGTCATAAGTGAAATTTTCAATAAATAAACTGTGAGCATAATGATTGACTTTTCAAGCAGTTGAGAAATTCTTCAATTATTTTTAATGTTCCAGGTTCAATATTACCATCTAATTATCTTGTCTCTCAGAAACAAATGAGTACATATCATTAATATAATATAGTGAATTAATTTGTACCAAATTAAAAAAATAGACAGAGTCCCTTTTATGTTTACAATGATTGTTCAGTCCCCTGACCAAAAACTAAACATGATCATAATAATGATATTAAAGTGAAGACTCTTAAGCTGTTTGTTTTATAAATTGCTTTCAGTGATATTTCTCAGAAGCTCTTGTAGTTTATGTTTATTAGTAACATTTACTTTTAGTTGTAAAGCTGCAGGAAGATATTTATGTCAGTGAAGCAAATAGATATTAGCTAGATGACATGTCAGCAGTTTTAATACATAAGAAGAACTAACTTCATTGTATAGGAAGGGAAAGGACGCTTAAATATCGGATTACAGATGTAGCTTCCATCTGCATGAGTGGAAAAAACAGCTGTGTCCTTAGGTTTGTTCTATCAGTCTACTCAACTATAACACCTAATGAAGTTTTCACTCCCAGTAATTATAAAAACAGTTTCTGCACTTAAAGAAAAAAATGTATCTTAATATGAAGAACCACAAACCCGTATTTATGTCCGTTCGTTAAGTGCATTGTTATTAGTCTAAGTTGTCCTCAAGAGCACTGATGTCACCTCAACTGTATTGTGTGCACATATAAACCATGCCCCTAAATAAAAGTATAAAAAATAGCTTTTAAATCTGTATTATGCCTATGTAAAAATGATTTAAAGAATGATAACTTCTCTGGCTTTGAACTATGTTATTAGAAAGCTCTTCTTTTGGGATAAGTTTGAGTAATATCACCCATTTCTCTTTAGTAGAATAATTGAATGGATGCCAATTTACAAATCTTCTTTAATTTGAAAGAGATTTTATTTGAATATTTTTGTTTTGTTTGACTTTAAGAAAAACTTTAAAAGTTCTGATTTGTTGCTGCTGTGTATGTATTTATATGCATCAGTTTTCCAGATGCCTATCATATATAAATAACATATAGCATGATTTTAAAATTTCAGTGAGTATCTTAGATGGGTTTTCATTATTAACATCATTATGTACTTGACAGCGATGAGGTTAAAATTGAGTAATAGCTATTAACTAATAGTAATAAAACCAAAGAGCCAGACACGATGGTCTAGGCTTATAGTCCTATCAGTTGAGAGCAGAAGAAGAAAGTTCATGTACTCAGTGTCTCCCTTGTCTATACAGAAACACAGAGTCCAGTATAGGCTATGTGACACCTTACTGCAACAAAAGCAAAATAACCGAAAACCAGAGAACACAGCAAATGATAACACACTGCAAATTACAGTGCTATTATATTTTTTATCTTCATACGGAACTTATTTTTGATGTCAACAACATTTTCATTTCATTAATAAATAGCTGTAATATCCACATAATCTGAAGGATTAGTGGAGAGCAAGTCCTACTATTACCTTTACCTAGAGATGTGGCCTGTTGGCTGGAGTAGATCTGATAATTATCTATGACATTGAGGCATTAGTATTAGCAGCATGCTTAAAAGGCAGGATAAGATTGAGGCAATACAGGTGCCCCATAGTCTCTCCCATGCTCTTTGAAGGAGGACCTGACCTGCTGATTAAAGCTGCAAGTACCAGTCCAGCCATTAGAAGAAATGCATGATTGTTTAATCTCTTTTGTATCACTGTTTGACTATGAACCACTTAATAAGTCATAATCCTTTATCAGTTACCAGTGATATTACTTGGGATAATAAATTTCAAGTAAATCTTTTTTTATTATAATTTGAAGATTATAAGATTTTTTTGCTCATGCTACTATGTAGAAATGTAGTTGTTAATTTAAAATCTTAAATATATATGTTTTTTGCTATATCCTCAAATATCATTACATAAGCAGATATTGATCATATTTAATATTTTTTTGATTCATGGGAAAAGTGTCACAGCTTGTTTCCTTGCCCATATAGATCCATATCATCCATAGAACCCAGATTTCTCATACACTGCTAATCTGTTTGTAAGTCTCACCATACACTACTGACGTATTTGATGAGTATGCAATACTGTATTCAAGACTTAAGGACTCACAGGGTATAATGGTTCAGATTTGTAGTGCAAGCCTGAAGTAAAGAACTTAAAATTCTTCTCTAATGTAAGGCAAAAAGATTTAGGTTCATAATTTACATTCTATTACTTGGATTATTAAATTTAGATGAGTAAGACTTCAGCTTTGTTTAGTATGTAATGTAAAGTAAGAAACAAAGCTATATTATAATACAAAAACATACAGTGGTTTTTAAATAGATTGTCTAATACTAAGAAACAAGTATTTCAATTTTATAAATGTCATATAACAAAATACAGAACTTCAGAATCTGAACATGTCCTTTAAAGTATTATTTTATATTTTCTTTATTATTTATATTTATATATTTGTTATTTGTTGATTTTATATCATGCACCCCATCAAACTCAGTTATCAGACCTCTCAAGGTCATGCCCACTCTTATGATCTCCCCATTTATAAAACCGTCCATATGAGCCACTCATTTACTTACTGGAGCATAATTAAACTCCCTGTGGCCAGACCCTCAAAGAAAACAAGTCTTTCTTTACCCACAACCCTGCCAGAGGCCATAAATGCAGAAGTGAGGCACTGTGTCATTTAGCTATATTCTAGTCTTGAGCTCTTGTACACAATGACATCTCTCTCATTTGTTTTAAAAATCCACTAATGAGTGAGTACATCTCCTGCTTATCTTTCTGGGATAGTGATACCTCGCTCAGGAAGATAGTCTCCATATCCATCTATTTGCCTGCAAATTTTAGGATATCATTTTTTCTTACCTCTGAGTACTACTCCATTGTGTAGATGTACCACAGTTAGTTAATTCATTCTTCAGTTGAGGGGCATCTAGGTTATTTCCAGGTTGTTGCTATTACAAATAATGTTCCTATGAAACTAGTAGAGCTAATGTTTTTGGGGTGTCAATGTGCATGTTTAGGGTATATGCCCAATAGTGGTAATCCAGGATCCTTGGGGAGATTGATTTCCAGTTTTCTGAGAAACCTGCGTACTGCATTCCAGAGTGTCTGAACAAGCTTACACTCCCACCAACAATGGAGGAGTGTTCCCCTTGCTTGCATCCTCTCCAGCATAGACTGTCACCTGTGTTAAATAAATCAACTTGAGGAGAGAACTGTTTATTTCAGCTTATAATTCCAGGTAACAGTCCTTCACAGAGGAAAGCAGCATAGAACTCAAATGTGGTAGGAACCTGGAGGCAGGAAGAGTGCTTCTTTCTTTCCTTCTTTCTTTCTTTCTTTCTCTCTCTTTCTTTCTTTCTTTCCTTCTTTTTCTTATTTTTAGAAAATAAAATCCTTTTTATGCATCCTCATGGTCTCCTACCCTTCCCTCTCCCAGTGCCTCCCTTTCTTCCTACAGCCTTCCTCCTCCTCATCCTCCCATCCTCTGCCCCAAAAGGCAAGAAGTCCCAAGGTGAATCAACTCAGCATCCACTCTAGGCAGGTCCAATTTCCTCATCGTAATGTCATGATTGGGTTAGGTTTTCCTCAGGGGAGAGGAGGCCCTGAAGTGCCAATGATTTCCACTTGAGGCTTCACATAATGCACATGTCAGTGGAGAGTTGCTTATCCTTGGAATGCCTAGTTCCTTTACTTGAATGTCCCGCAGTGTTTGTTCTTTTTTTTTTTTAAAAAAAAAAAAAAAAAAAAACAAAAAAACTTTATTTATTTGCCTTGGTGTTCTGCCTGGAACTGGAACTACAGACAGTTGTTAGCTGCCATGTGGGTGCTGGGAATCGAACCCGGGTCCTCTGGAAGAGCAGACGGTGCTCTCAACCGCTGAGCCATCTCTCCAGTCCCCCAGTGTTTGTTCTTAATTCAGTGAGCTGCCATGTGGGTGCTGGGAATCGAACCCGGGTCCTCTGGAAGAGCAGACGGTGCTCTCAACCGCTGAGCCATCTCTCCAGTCCCCCAGTGTTTGTTCTTAATTCAGTGAGCTGCCATGTGGGTGCTGGGAATCGAACCCGGGTCCTCTGGAAGAGCAGACGGTGCTCTTAACCGCTGAGCCATCTCTCAGTGAGCAATCCTGAGCACCAGCCAGTCATCACTGTGGGAGTTTTCCTCATAAGTCCTATCCCCTTGCTCATATAGACTCTTCTCCTCTGCTCAGCTGGACCAGGAGCTCTGCCCAGAGTTCAGCCATGTTTCTCTACCTCAACCTCTATTCCTTGTTGGATGCAAGTTTTGTAATGGCTCTTGTGCTATCTATTCATTTTATTATATAGGAAGTCTTGTCTAGGCAACACTTTCACTATTGGTTGGAGACCTAGGCATGGACATCCTGTGAGTTCTCATGAGTGAGCTGGTCTTTTCCCAACCCCACATTGGCTTCCTCTATTAAGATTTCCATCTCTCTTTTTTCTCCCCCTTTGTTGTACCTCTCACTCAATCCTCTCCTTCTATCATGATTTGTTTCTACCTCTTCTTGGTTGCAACTTGTTATGCTCTCAATTAGTTATGGAGATCTTCTCAATTTCCTCTTCCTAGGGGAATCTCTGGACATCTCTCTTAAATTCCTTCTAATCCCATGCTTTTCAGGGTTTGCATTTTGCAGTTTGGGTATTATTTTCCTTTCTTTTTCCATGTAACCACAAACAATTGATAAGCCTACAGAAGAACCACACACATACATACACATAAAAAAAGGAAATACCACCAAAAATAACAAGAAATAACAATCATTGGTTATTTTTATCCCTTAATATCAATGGATTTAACTCATCTATTAAAAGACACTCTCTAGCACAATGGATACAAAACCAGAAACCATCGTTCTGCTGCATACAAGAAACACACCTCGACTTCAAAGAGAGATACAGGCTCAGAGTGTTTCTTATTGACTAATTTCTTTTTCATGGCTTTCTCAGCCTACCTTCTCATAGAAACCAAGACCACATGCCCAGGTATGGCACTACTGCCAATGGGCATGCGTCCTCCTACATCAATGACTAGTTAAAACACTCTGTAGGATTTCTACAGCTCAATTTTATAAAAGAATTTTCTCAGTTGTTTTTCTCCTCTCAGATAACCCGAATCTGTTTCAAATTGACATAAAAGTAGCCAGCACAAGTCAAAACTGGATATTTTAAAATATGGATCTATAATTCTATATTTTAATAACTCAGTGTGAGTTGAATATATCCAAAATATAAGATAATTTGTGTTCACTATTTTAGAATCTTGTAAACATTATATAAAATATAAAATTTTAATATTATTTTAATAGCTAATGTTTACATATATAGCTAATTTAATTAATACTACAGTTTTATTACAGAAATAGAAAATCTATTTCTCTCTCTCTCTCTCTCTCTATATATATATATATATATATATATGCTTATCTTTCACTTTCCTAATAAAGAAAGAGAGAAATAGAAGATGTTTACAAATATGTCCTTTTCACTATTATATTATTCTAGAAAGTTGAAAATATTCAATTTGCAATATTATAAATTAATTAAATGCTACTTGAACAACATGACTTTTATATTAGGTACTTACCAGAGACGAAAGTGAGGTTGTTAATTCTGGTAAATCAATGGAATTACAAGGATTAGCTTTTGCTTTCCAGATCTTTAGCTCCAAAGAGACTGTGCTCAGCATCCTGTCATATTCATTCCTGTACTTCAGTGGAGACTTCCTGCTGACTCACAGTTTCCTAGAAATATATTGAATACTCGGTGGCTCATCAGTTACTATGCACTTTGGCATACAGGTTAAATGGAGTTTTTGGCAAAACACAGGAAAACTGAAGGGTTGTCTGTAATGTGTATTGTGTGATAAGCACTAAAGTCACTTCTCGTTGTGTAAAATAAAATCATCTTGGAAAATACAAGCATGATCAACATTTATATAGTCTAATGGATCTTAAATTATATAGCAGCATAATAAGAGATTTTGATTTATCAAGTAGGGAATATGTAAATCTACAGTGTAAGTTTAAAAATGATAACAGAAACTATAGTAAGTAGTTGAATTTATCCTCAACAAGGAGAAAGCACATACATTGTCTCTTGTTAGTTTTGAGGACAGCATTCAGGAACTGGTCATGTACCAAAATGCATTGTTTCTTAATTTCTTACATATTTCAGCAAACTGTTAGTCACATTCTCCCATGTACAATAAATCAGTTCAGAAATACGGTACATATATTATATAAACTCCTGGGGAATGGGTATCCAACAATTTTTAGGGGGGAATAATGAAAACAAATTACATTCATCCTAAATACTGAATTTTTTATTTCAGTTATGACTGATTAAGCCTGATGATGTAGATTACCTAAGTAATGAATGCCATACACATTTTTGTCTTCCTGTACAGAACACACTCTTAGTTATGCATTGTGTAACAACATGTACGTACATTCTGAATGCTATTCACTAGTGATCTTCATTCACTGACAATTTTAGATCCACATACCTTTCAAATTTGTATATCTTTATTCATTCTTTTACCTCTGTGTCCAATGATTTATCTCCTTGTACTCCATAATGACACATTCATTTTTGTATTGCTAGTTTTATATTCTATTCATTTTTCAAATGCTGGCCTATCACAAATTAGAACCTAACAAAATAAATTAATTGTCTCATAAGTGAAAGGGTAGAATACATGCAATAATGCTGTTCAGTTGGTACATGCCAGCCAGCATTGACCAGGATGAACAAGGACAGTGACTAGCATTATTTGTATAAGGAGACCTTATCTTTAAAAATTAATGAATATTCAATTAACAAACAAAAATCATCACAATTAAAAATCTGGTTGCTACTACAAACAATAACTAGAAATACATACAAATCAGTCAATATAATTGATTTGCATTTTCAATGTGAAGTGTTATATTAAAAATAATAATTCCTACTGTGACTCCAGATGCAACAGTAAATTTATTTGGCTTTTTTACATTAAATATCACAAAAGCAGGTGAGAATTAAGTTGGGCAGGAAGCCAGCAAATGTGACAAATAACTGTGTTAATTTTAGGATAATTATTTTAGAAAGCAGAAGACCTAAATGTTGTATTTAGTAAATTATATGGAAGAAATTGAAAAGTTTATGAAGAATTAAACACAAATATACAAAATAACATAACATTGCTACATCTTTTTATAATTGTAAAAGATTCTTGAAATAATGTAGAATGGTCATTTTTTTTGTAAGAGAAAATGTGAGAGGCAATTTCTTAAAAAGTGATGTATTTTTAGAAAGCAATAAAGAGCTTCTATAAAACTTAATGGAAGTGGTCTTCTAAAGTAGCAGCCTGTCTGGAGAGAGGCAATTAATTTCTCATTAAGTATTATAGAAGTGATGCAATTGCCAAAAGTCACCATTTCTGTATACTTTCAGATAGTAAAGTGAGATAATTTAGGATAAATTTAGTGCAAATGCATTCAGTGAAAGTGTTGAGAAGGTTGCTATCTGCTCCTGCAGACATTTCATACTGAAGTTCTTCAGAATTGGGATCAATAATTACAGAATGAATGAAGCACCACATGTTGCATTTCTGATTGGAATGAACAGAAGAAATGAGTTAGTTTTTAATCTTTCACAATCTAGCCCGGATTTATTGTCTTTGTTCTCTGTTGTGATAGGAGATAGTGTATTACAGATTGTGTTAATGAGTCCCGTATCACTTCTGCAGTACTCAGGAATGATACTAAGTCATGGACAGGATGGGTTGGTAAGAGCATGCAGTGTTTTTAAGAGATCATAGCTTATGTGGAAATAGTTGTTATATAGAGTTACAATATCTTTATGACCTCTCTCTCTGTCTTTTTACCCATAGACATGATCATCACCACGTTGTTCATGTTACTTGTAACCAATGAAAGCACTGTCATTGAATCAATATTCACTAGTGCACTATATCTTTTTTCTCTTCACAAATAAGATTAAATATATAGAATCTTTTTATTCAGAGACATATTCATATCATGCTTATGTAAAATAGATTCCTTTAGTGTCATTGAGTCCATCACTTCTAATACAAATTATATATTTTTTACAAAGATTAATAAACTTGTTGAATTATTTTTATTTTTGATATGTTGTTTGTATAGCACTTACATATTGTAAAACATATACATACACAAGTAGACACATTTATATACACACATACATATTGTATTCCATCTATTCACAGATTTGGTGATTTTTTTAGACTCCTAGGATAAAAATCATTACAATTTTTCTAAACTTTAAAAAAAAATTGTCAATAATTCTGCTCTAGTTATTTTTGTTAGCATCTATCTAAACTTTTTTCTATTAATTGAATACAGTTCCTTTAACATCCCTTCATCATTGGTTTTACTAAATGTGAGACTCAGCTTTTGTGTTGTGATAAAAAAATAATATGAGGTACAAGTTGAAAATATTAGAGATATTACTGCAGAAATACAACTCCCACTACAGGTGTTCAGCCACTCCATAAACATCATTGAAATGAATGTGTGCATGCACTCAATGGAAAGCTTCAATGGACTGTTAGCTTCATATACTGGTTTATACTAAAGATTGAATTCTAATTTTGCTGCCAGATAAATTACTTAATTATTAATGAACTTTACATGTTTATATAGATAATTTAATTTGAATTAATAGTTTAATTAAAATAAATTTAAAATATATATTCACTTCAACATAAGCCTAAATATTTCTCTATAGTCAAGCAGTTTCAGGGATATATTTATTTATATTAGTTTTTGAGATTTTAAATATATAATTTCCCCTTTTCCCTTTCTCACTCCCAAGCCTCCTATATAAGTATCCTATTGATTCCTTGAAATCCATGAACTTTTAAAACATTGTTATTATTTATATATTTATATATATTTATATATACATTTATGTATTTCTAATACATAAATACAATTTTCTCTGACTATATGATGTTATTTTTATTTATGACTCAGGGCTGACTATTTGGTAGCCAATTGGTATAGTTGTTGTTTGGGTATTGGTGAGGCAGTCCTATTAACAAGGCTGCATGGATGTAGCTTCTGACATTCTGGGATATATAACATTATGGCTATCTCCTTGTTTCTCTTTTTTTATAATTTTTCTTCCCAGTGCTTTGTAATGAGCTCTGTGTCTTAAAAGTTGTGTTGTATATGTGTTGATTTGGACACTGAGCTTTTCTTTTTTTTTTTTTTTTTTTTTTTTTTTTTTTTTTTTTTTTTTTTTTTTTTTTTTTTTTTTACTATACACATTTTTATTACTGTCCAGAATACATACTCACAAAATGTTTACCAGGCATAATGAATTTAGAAAATGAAACGCATGTTTTCCCACAGAGGCGAGACAAGTACAGCCATTCAGATACCTTTAGGCCACCTAGTATTCTATGTCCCAACCCACTACCAAGGGTTTTATCTTGTTCACTGAGATATTTGGGGTTCTTAACTCTCTTGACATCAGGAAATTTTACCTCGTTTTAGAATAAGCCATATGTGAAGAAACAGGGTAGAAGACCTGAAAGATAAACGCCAGTTTTCATATTTCCTCTCAGGGTGGTACTGTCCACTTTCACTACAGAAATCTACAATTCTTTCTTAGGATGTGTTGTGGATATATGTTAAATATTTAATAAATCCTGGGATATCAGAGGTACCATAAAGTCAAATTCTAGGTAGATAGCTCATGAAATCCTTCATCATTAACTATAAGGATAAACAGGTGAGTCAATCACACACACCTTTAATCCCAGCACAAGGAAATCTGGGTGTGGTGAACAACATCCTTTATCCCATAACTCCAGAGAGAATCTTCTGTTTTTTGAGCTCAAGACTACATACATTTAATTCTAATCTGGATGGAATAGGGTTTATAAGGGCTCATAGAAACCAGGCAGAATGAGAATTGACTGACAGAAGCAACAAGCAGAGGAGACCAGGAGTGAGGCTGAGAAAGTTGAAAGACAGTTTGGTAAGAATCGACTGTGATGCTCTCTCTGTCTGATATTACCTTCCCTCAACATGTGGCTCAGAGTCTTCTTTTTTTTTTTTTCTTCTTCTTCTTTATTTTGTATTTATCAAAAAAAAAAAAAAAACAGTAAAAAGAATTTAAAAAAAATGCCGAAGAGTTAACAATAACTATACAGAGGATAATAATCATAAGCATGGCTTAATAAGGGTGGAAATGCAAATAAGATTACTACACATATATTTTCTTTGTGTTCAGCTTTCCCTCTGAATTTTTTTTTCCATCCCTGTATATCCTTATTGAAGGTCTCTTCCCCCTCCCACCACATCTGATCATTTTTCTTCTCTGCAACTCCCCATCCCCTCCCTTGGCAGGGAGCCAACAGTCCTATGGTCACACTGGCCC
>PVIH01011764.1:28206-67546 GCA_004025045.1 Sigmodon hispidus | reverse complement strand
ATATATCTATTTGAGCTACTGAGTCTTCCACTTCAGAGATTCTATCTTCCATTTCTTGAACTCTGTTTGTTATGCTTGTATCTGTGGTTCCAGCTTTTTTCTTCAGGTTTTCTATTTCCATCTTTGCCTCATTTTGTGCCTTTTTTATTGCTTCCATTTCAGCTTTTAGTTCCTGGCATGTTTCTTTCACAGATTTGTTATCTCTTCCAATTTTTTGTTTGTATTTTCTTCTATTTCTTTAAAGCTTTTTTTCATATCTTCTTTCAGAGCTTCGCTGATCATCAAAAAGGAATTTTTGGTGTTGCTTCCTTCTGTTTCCTCTTCATTGCTCAGTTCAGGTCTTGTATTTGTAAGATCACCACTCTCTTCTGGAGTTACCATGTTGTCCTTTGTATTATTATGTAATTTTTTGCACTGACGTTTGCCCATGGCTTCAGTGGTTCACAATTAGATTGCTCCTGGTCGGTTGTGGCACTTGGATTTGTGTGTCTCCTGTCACCCCTCTGGTCAGGGTCTGAGTCTGTCCTTCAGAGACCCCTGCAGATGTTGGCTTGCTTAGTTTGAGGTGGCGGCGAGTAGCCATGCAGCTTCCCTCAGCAGGAGCTGCAGGTCTGGTGACCTTCAGAGTTTATCCGCCCCTGCTCCACAGTGTGCTGGGCCTCTGCAGACAGCACTTGTCCCGAGAGCGGAATCGAAAGCTATGGGAGCTCGACTCTCCCTCCCAAGCTGGGATATAGGCGCTTGGGCCTGGTGACCCCTCCTCACCTCTGGGTGGTCTGAGTCTGTCCTTCAGAGACCCCTGCAGATGTTGGCTTGCTCAGTTCGAGGTGGCAGCGGGTAGCCATGCAGCTTCCCTCAGCAGGTGCTGAGGGTCTGGTGACCTGCAGAGTTTATCCTCCCCTGCTCCAGAGTGCGCTGAGACTCTGCAGATAGCACTTGTTCCGGGAGGGAAGATTATTTCTATTACATCTTATATTCTTTGGTTGCTGTAGTTTTATCTCTGTGGGTAAAACTTTATCTTTATGAATTATGTCTGCATGTCTAGTAGTGTCATCGTTCATGAGGCCTTGTTTATGGAGGTATGTTGGTAAGATTTCAAAGGTGTAGATTTTGACATCATATTTTATTCTATTGTAAAATTTCTTCCTCATCTTCCACTGTGATCCCACGGACATTTTTATTAATTGTGTAGTTAGTTGTATCAACTGAGATTTTGTTTCACACCTCTAAATTTTGATTAGATTGGTCTTCTTGAATGGTATTCATCTGTTGCAAAAAGAAAATTTTATGATTGGGATGAGGAATATTTTTGGGTATATGACAAATATTTAGAATAGTATGAGATTATGCTGGTTGAGTAAGGTGGTGGTTTTATGATCTCTGAGATCATAACTTGAGTTTTTCTGAATTGGGGGGGGTCCACATTTCACTACTAAGTATAATGTCTTCCTTGTTGAGCAGGTCTTTAGTCCAATTAGGAAGTTGTTAGTAACAGATTAAGTATGCATGCCACTGCTGTTTACTTAGAGTTATTATGCTGTGCTGGAAATCATTATGATTTATGGGCATAATAGTTGGGTAAGACTATGAGATTTTTTTTCAATGTAAACTTAGCTTTTTGCACCATAAAAGTTTGTCCTCAGGAAGAAAGCTTTCGCATCAGATTCTCCTGGACACTTTGTGAGTCTTGTGCCCTAAGTACATTGGTGGGGGTTGTTTGACTGAGGTCAATATCAGTAGTTTATAAACTGAGTTTTGAATCATGAAAGTTTTTTTTTCCTTCCTAGATATTAAATAATTTGTGTATTCATGTAAAATCCCAGCCCAGAATACATCAAGAATAAAAATATGCATAGATAAAAATGTAATTTAGAAGTTGCTATACAGTATGTGCTTTTCAGAATAAAACTAAAGTAAAAAAGTGATAAAAAGATGGAAATGAGGCTTAATTGTAGCATATACTTTTATAAAGATATTTTTATAATGAGTGTTATTTTTGAAAGGAAGACACAAATCCAAGGTTTCAAATAGAAGGAAGATAGCATGTGTCTAAATTCAGCTTACCTCTTAGTCATAGAAGTAAATAATACATCTGAAATTAGGCTGTTTTTCAGAGCCCAAAAAAGAGATTATAATGTAATCACTGAGAATGGGAAAAAATTAAATAATTATCCAGGAACACCAATTATTACACCAATTGAATGTTTTATTAGCTTATCATAAAAACCCTGAGTGATAAGTACTATTGCAATCATATTTTATTGCTATTTGTGAATTAAGCAGAAAGGAATATATCTTACATAATTCACAATTAACATAAAGTGTGACAGTGAGTGTAGAGGCAGATCCATATATATGAAGTCTTCTGTGTTGTGAAGGAAACGATGTTATCATGCAGTGGAAAGAAAATGAGGTATTCAGAAAATGATACTTTTTAAACCAGATTCTCATGAGGAAAATACCCTAAATTTTTATTGCAGAATTTAAATTGAAGATAAATTATTGAACAAACTTTGATGTAGGTTAAAATGACTGCAATCAGAGTATATACATAGCTCCCAGAGCTAGTAAAATATAGGTAGAAATATGTTTTATCATGCTATACATACATACAAACTAGCATACATGCATACATATGTAGGGGAAAACTTCCTTCACAACAGTGCCAATGTTACAAAAAATAGACATACTAGATATTATAGGTCACAAAATGTTACCTGAATACTGAACAAATACATGAAATATTTCAAAAAGAGTATACAAATTTTAATATAGATAAATAAGCTAAATTTTAATGTGTTGTAATAATGAAATATTCTCAGTGTGGTGACTAAAATGTAATGAAGAGAAGAAATATAATTGTTGACCAAGATAACTAGAGTGAGTACGCTAGCAATATATGAAAAGTCCTGTTAACAAACTATAATTCAGAATATTATTTCTTATTTACCAGAAAGTGTAAGCAACCTCAAGTAATAAGAACTTAGTCAAAAAAAATACAAATGGAGACTGTGCCTCCAAAGTGAAAACATTATATCAAAAACACACTTGAACCCCTAAATACAGGTCAGCAGGGAAAAAACACCCCTACCTACAAATTCTTTCCCACCCCATCAACCCACAACCTAGGCAACAACCTGTGACCCACAGCCTCACAGCACCTATTGCATGAAGAAGAGGCTGATGTTTTTATCAAGCCCAACCAGAGACTCCAATCCCTGTTTTCCTGGCCCCAAGACACAGCCCTGGAAACTCCTCCCACACTTATCTCTCCCATATATCCTTGCCTGCAGGAAAAACCCATGCAGATAAGAACTCCCCAGTAAAACTCAGTTTTCTTGACACTCTTATCTATAAACCTGCTCTAACCCCCAACCTACTCAGTGACCTCACAAGCTATTTGAGAGCCACAGTTCCTTAGAAACTATTAGATCAAGTATGGCTTCTTGAGATCCACAGTTCCTCAGCACTTACTGATCAAGAGTTGCTACCTGAGACCCAAAGTTTGTCAGTCCCTACTGGATCAAGAGAGGTATATGAGACACAAAGTATGCTGGCACCTATTGGATCAAGAGACCCTATAGTATCAAGAGATCCTTCCAGATCAAAATCTTATATTGAACCAAGATTTGATCCCAGATACACAGAATCTGTCAACTCTTATCGCACCAAGAACAGCTCTTTATGACACTTAATAGGCTACCTCCAAGTGAACCAAGTCCAGATTGGACCAAAAGAGGTTTCCTGAGAAACAGATATAGCCAGAACAGATTGTGCCAAAATCAGTTCCCTGAGATTCAGAAAAATCCTGTATTGATCCAAAGAAATAATAGACAGATGTCAATGCAATCCTACATAAAACAACATAAAAAAAAAAACCAATATGTCACCAGCAAAATCTGGTGCTTTTACAACAAGACCTGGTCACGACAATGCAGAAGAAGCAGAAAAAACAAGCTTAAGTACAACTTCATAAAGATAATAGAAGCCTTACCAGAGGAAATAAAATACTCCATTAAAGAAATAGAGAAAAAGATAAACAAAAAATTGGAAAAGATTAAAAAAATAAAACCTGAAAAACTAAAGAAAACCAAGGAAAAGCAACAAAACAGGTGAAAGAAACATTTCAAGATTAAAATATTGAAATAGAAGCTATAAAAAAGACACAAACTGAGGGGATGCTGAAATAGAAAGTCTGAAGAAATAAACTGAAAATACAGATGCAGGTATAACCAACAGAATGCAAGAGATGTAATAAAAAGTCACTGGTGTGGAAGATGCAATAGTAGAAATAGATATGTCAGACAAAGAAAATACTAAAACAGAAAAGTCGTAACACAAAACATCCAGAAAAATATGGGACACAATAAGAAGATCAAAACTAGGAATAAAATTAATAGAAGAAGTAAAATAATACCAGTTCAGAAGAACCAAAAATATATTCAACAAAATTATAGATGAATTTTTCTAATCTAAAGAAGAAAATTAGAAGAGATGAACAAAGTCCTGAAATAAAATATTGAAACAAAAATTCTCAGTAAAATTCTAGCAAACCTAATCCAACAACATAGAAAAAAGATGTTATTCACCATGAGTAAGTAGACTTCATTCCAGAAATGCAAGGATGGAACAACATATGGAAGACTGTAAATGACATCTATCATATAAATAAATTGAAGGAAGAATCATGTTTACATGATCATTTCCTTAGATGTTGAAAATGCCTTTTATAAAATCCAATATGCCTTAATGATAAAAGTCCTAGAGAGATAAGGAACACAGAAAAAATATCTAAATATAATAAAGGCAATTTACAAAAAGCCGACAGCCAACATCAAACTAAATGGAGAAAAACTGTCCCCTCTACCCTTATCTGTTCAACATAGATCTCAAAGTTTTAGCTAAAGCAATAAGAGAACAAAAGGAGATCAAGGGGATACAAACTGGATAGGCAGAGGTTAAAATATCTCTATTTGCAGAAGATATGATTGTATACATAAGTGACCCACAAAATTCTACCAGGGTTAGGGTTAGGGTTAGGGCAAACACCTTCAGCAATGTAGCAGGATACAAGATGAACTCAAAGAAATCAGTAGCCCTCTTATACACTAAAGATAAAAGGGCTGAAAAAGAAATAAGAGAAACATTACATTTTATATTTATAAACATTTATAAATATCTTGGCATAATTAAAACCAAAGAAGTAACAGATATATCTGATAAAAACTTTAAATGAAGAAAGAAATTGAAGTGGATATTATAAAATGGAAAGATCTCCCATGTTCATGGATAGGTAGTATAAACATAGTGAAAATGGCAATCATACCAAAAGCAAATCTACAGATTCAATGCAATTCTCATCAAAATACCAACACAATTTTTACATACATTTAAAGAATAATACTCAATTTTATTTGGAATAACAGGAAAGACAGAATTGCCGAAACAATTTTCCTCAACAAAAGAACCTCAGGAGGCATCACTAACCCTGACTTCAAATTATACTATAGAACCACAGTAATTAAAACAGCTTGGTACTGGAATAAAAACAGATTTGTGGATCAATAGTATTGAACTGAAGACCCAGGCAATATCCCATAAACCTATGAACACTTAAATCTTGACAAAGGGACCAAAAAGAGTCAATGGAAGAAAGATAGTATCTTCAACAAATAGTGTTGGCATAACTGGATGGTAGTGTGTAGAAAAATGAAAATAGATCCAAACCTATCACCTTACACAAAACTTAAATCCAAGTGGATCAAAGACCTCAACATAAACTCATCCACTCTCAACTTGATAGAAAAGAAAGTGGGAAATACCCTTCAATGCATTGGTACTGTTAAGTCCTTCCTAAATATAATACCAATAGTGCAGACACTAATATAACAACAGTAAATAAGTGGGACCTACTGAAACTAAGAAGCTTCTGTAAAGTCAAGGACACAGTCAGTAAGACAAAGCAACAGCCTAAAGAATGGGAAAAGATTTTTACCCACCCTACAAGTGACAGACAGTTGATCTCTAAAACATATAGAGAACTAAAGAAACTAGAGCCCAAAACCTTGAATAACCCAATCAAAAAATGGGGTTCAGAACTAAAAAGGGAATTCTCAGCAGAAGGATTACAAATGGCTTAAATGCATATGAAAAAGTACTCAACATCTTTAACCATCAGAGAAATGCAAATCAAAACAACTTTGAGATACCACCTAACACCTGTTAGACTGGAGAAGATAATAAAGATGACAGATGACAGCCTATGCTGCAGAGGTTGTGGAGCAAGGGGAACACTCCTCCATTGTTTGTGGGAGTGTAAACTTGTTCAGCCACTTTGAAATGCAGTATGGTAGTTTCTCAGAAAACAGGAAATCAATCTCCTCATGGATCCAGCAATACCAGTACTGCACTTATACCCTAAAGTCGTAATTGCACCTCATAAGCTGTAGCTCAACTATGTTCATAGCAGCATTATTTATAATATCAAGAACCTGGAAACACCTTAGATGCCCCTCAACCTAAGAGTGGATTAAGAAACTGTGGTACATCTACACAATGGAGTACTACTCAGCAGTAAGAAAAAAATGATACTCTAAAATATGCAGGCAAATGGATGGATATGGAAATTATCCTCCTCACTGATGTTTCACAATCCCAGAAAGAGAAGCAGGGGATGTACTCACTCATTAGTGGACTTTAAAAATAAAATAAAAAGAGAGAGATGTCATTATACACAAGAACTCAGTGCTAGAAACATAGCTAAATGACACAATGCCTCACTTCTGCCTTGATGGCCTCTGGCAGAGGTGTGAGTGAGGAAAGACTTGTTTTCTTTAAGGGTCTGGCCACAGGGAGTTTAATTATGCTCCAGTAAGTAAGTAAGCAGCATGAACAGGCAGTTTTGTAAATGGGGAGATCATAAGAGTGGGCATGATACTGAGAGGTTTGATATCTGTGTTTGATGAGGTGTATGCTGCAAAAACACCAAATTATATATATATATATAATTTTAAAAAAGAAAAAAGAAATACTGAGATTAATACCAGAGTTTCACTGGCTTTGTAACTACTAAAGGCTTACTTTATTTTTTAAGTTTTATGGAATAATGTATGTATTTGTCATGTAGAATTATATTACAATAGAATTCTGTTGTAAGTTCCTATTTTCTTGTGCTTGTTTCTGTTATTGCTGTTTTTTATTTTTAGTATGCAATATTTTATTAGTATTTCAAACAGGTCACAAAGTATGCTTTTGCTAAAATCATTCATTGAATTTAGGTTTAATTTTGCTATCTAAAAACTCACCAGTTTTTTTTCAGAATCTCCAATTTATCAAAACAAATTTATAATATATGTCCTTATGATTTTCTGGAATTTCATTCATAGGCTTTAATGTTTGCCTTTCAATTTCTAGTTTTATTGAAGTAGGTCTTCTCTTTTTTGTTTAATTTGGTTAAGAATTTGCCAATTTTTTTATCTTTAAAAAAATCAATCAATTAATTAAAAAAATAAAAAATGTAAAGAAGAGAGAGAGAGAGGGAGAGGGAGAGAGAGAGAGAGAGAGAGAGAGAGAGAGAGAGAGAGAGAGAGAGGGAGGGAGAGAGAGAGAGAGAGAAGAATATATGAGCAAGGGGATCAGGATCATGAGAAAGAGACCCACTGAGAAGACTGACTGGTGTTATTGGGAGCTCACTGAATCAGAAATAACCTCTAAGGAACCTTGAGGGAAAGGAACTAAACCCTCCAAATGTTGATGACTGTCAAATGGTGTGGGCAGTTTGTGGAGCCTCTTGGAGTAGGATCAGTCTATCTTCTGTGCACGAACTCGCATCTGGGAGCCCATTTCTTACTGAGGAATTTTAACCTAGCTTTAAAACTTTGATGAGGGACTCAGATCTACCTCAACTGGATGGATATGCCAGCATGAACTGACCCACCTTGGGACTCTTTATCTTACTTGGGGAATGGATGGGAAAATATAGTGGGGCTAGGCTGAGGGAGAACTGGGAGGAACTAGGAGGAGAGGTACATATGGAAAAAAAATCCTTTTAAATGAATTAAAATTTTGAAGAAAGAAAAAAAGAAAAAAAGTCACACTAATTCAACAAGCCAGGTCACAAAGGGGCTCCCAGAGATTTAACTGATAATGAGGATATAAGTAAGGGTCTGAGCCAGGTCCTCTGCATATATCCTATAGTTATGTAGCTTGCTGTTTTGGGGGGAGTTCTCATAGTGGGAGGAGGAGGCTGTCTCCCTTTTATTCCTACTGAGTTGCTTTGTCAAGCCTTAATATGAGGATATGTCTAAGTCTTCATGTAAATTGATAAGCTATGCTTGGTTAATACCTCTCAGAGGTCTGACTTTTCTCAGGAAAAGTGAGGAGGAGTGGATATGGAAGAGAGGAAATTTATAGAGGAGGGACCACAAGGTAAAGTTAAAGGAGAACCTACTGTTTGGATATATTATATGAAAGAAGAAGAACAGAAGAATATACAAAACTATTATTTTCCCTGAAAATATTATTTAATTTATATATACATATACATATTAAATCTGAGTTGTCTATCATGCTTTTATCATAAATACTCCTAAATAAAAAGAAAAGAATAAGACATTTTCTAACAAAATGAAAGTAAGAAGGGCAGGTTAAAAGACAGAGAAATAAGTCATAAAATGGGAAGATAACCTTCACATATCAACCAATGACTAGAATATCTAGAAAATTTAAAGTTAACACATACCTTTAAATATTCCTTTCATCATTTAAATTTTTTTCTTAATTTGTTCATTTATTTTGAACATGCTGTAATATATTCTGGTCACATTATTTAATCTTTCCCAAGGCTTCCCAGGTCCTGCTCTCAACCTACATTCTTATTTCACAAGCTTTCTCCCTAGAACAAAACAAAAAAAGCACAAAATGCAAGCAATCTAATTTGAAGTTATCAACTATTCCTGGGCATGTTGCCTGTGATACAGTGTGAGTGATATGTATTATCCATACCCACAAGTCTTTTCTGTCCCACCAGCTCCTCACATTACCTCATTCCTGTCAAATTATTAGCCTATTTTAATAATCCGTTTTGAACACCCACACACTTCTACTGAGTATATTTATTTAATTTACTCAGGACAGACCAGCTGGGGTTAAATAAGCTACCAGAAATCTCATCCCTAGAGAAGACTAATTGTCCCTCAGTAAGTAACCATGTAATGCCTTCAACTCTTCATTTAGATCCAGGTCTTGTGAGATTCCTCCCATCCATGATGCATATCAACTCAGCTTTCATTGTGCAGGTGTCATTTAGATAATCACACTTTTGAGATTTTGTGAATATCAATTATCTGTCATTTCTAGAAGATATGTTCTCATTGCAAATGACCTGGGCATCTTATGGGTATCTGTGAGTTACTAGTGCCTACAAACTGAAGACAAAATGAAGATTGAACAGAACCAGAGGAATCAACCTCTGCTGCACTAAAGTGAATTTTTAGATTTTTGTGGGATTCATATTTGGATAGTTCATAGTACACAGCAGGAAAAGAGAAACAGTGAAAAACACAGAGTATTTCTTAGAACTACCACCAGATGTGCTCAAGAGATGGAAGGTGTCACTGCTAAGTGGGGGCTTTTATTTCATAAAGCCCTTCAATGTGGTAAATGATCGCTATGGAGGCCATGGGAAATTTTGCCACAGCATTCCTTCGGAATGAAATGTTCTCCTCCCAAGGGAATCAACAAAGTAAAGTGTGGAAGGTCTGGTACACGTATGCTACTATCTCTAGTTCTAATAATCTTTTTCCCTCCCTTCTATGATGTCTTATGAGATTTAAGTGTAAGAGTTGTGTTGTATATATATATCAGCTGGTGTTGGGTGCCTCAGAATCAGTTGTTCCGCACTGTAAATAGTTCTCAATTTTAGGGCTGTGTATATATATACCTGAAGCCCATACACGTTTGGATAAGTGGTATGGGCTTCAGGTATAAAGGTAAGTATTAAGAGAGATGTTTGAAACTACACTGGTAGAATGCTCTTTCCCAAAATGCATGTTCTTTTCAGCCATAGTTTGTTGGTTAGCTTTACAGTACCAGACTGGAATACCTTCATCTTGACAGGGTCTTAAATTCAATTAGACAGCTAATGGTTTCCCTCAAGATATAAGCAACAGTACTGAGTATCTCACTGGTCATTGTGGTTCAAAGCTTTACATCTGACTAGGACTTTTGACTGCCTTTCTCCTTTGGCATCTTGCATAGCACCTTTTTAGTCTATGCCATCTAGTCCTAAGAAAGGAAGTGTTTTTAAATGACACCTGTGTCTGAAGTGTTTAGTGTTTTCATATGAGTCTTTTTGTTGTTATAGTTTTCAAAACACAATGTTGTGGATATTTTTCCCCACCTATCAAGTCCATTTTTTTCACCTATCAGATTCAATTTGAGCTGCTGTATTTTTATTGTGGCTTTCTATTGAACTGAGAAAATATACCATGGACAAGAATCATTAATGAAAACTGAATCTTCCCCTTCTAGAAGCTATCAATTGTAAATAGTATTTGGCTACAATATTCTTAGGTCTTGTAAGAGGTAACATAGATGTCTCATTTGAAGATGAACATATAGTATTTATTTTCAATAATTTGGTCAGTTGTAACTCTGATATTTGACCATACTCATTGCCAAGAAACTGTTCTATGGCTAAGAGCTACCCTGCTCCATGAGAATAAAGAGAAATGTTTGGGAGGTAGTTTAACTAAATTATTATTTGGTATGAAATCAGTTAAAGGCTTTCCATGGGGTCTTTGACTTTATTAGCTGTAAATGTTTAAAGTTCTTTACAGTAATATGTCCTTTTTGTAAATAAACAAAATCTAATTTGGAAGTTGTCAGTTCATTTCACCAATTCTCCAGTAGATATATCTTTTCAATTTGTTCATTATTATAGTTTCTGGGGTTTACAGTTAAGTATGAGTTCTCCTGGATCCCTTGTTGGCACTATGAATTTTAGCCTTCAGAGAGAATGCTTCCAGCTTGTTTCAGATTGTTTTATCAGTTATACATAAAGAGTGAAATCTTCAGAAATAAGAATATTCTGATGTTGAGCATTGAAGAGCAGTTACAATAGCATGGCATTTGGGTTGTAGGACCTCTGAAGCCCCTCTACCTAACAACCTATGGAGAGGTATCATTTACTTAGTGTTGTGATTATAATTGAGAAATCTTTGATTTTCAACAGCAAATATTAAGACATCTACTCATAAGCCTTTTATTTTTTATCACAATACTGGTTTTAGACAGCTTATAAAGTAGTATACATTTTTTTACATTTTCCATATTTTGTTTCCTATATCACCACTTAGGCCCTAAAAACTTTAATATTACTTTCTTTGCCTTTCAGATTACTTATGTGCTACTAAACTTTTCCTCTTTGGATTACATAAATCCTGCCACCTGTCCTGGATTCTCTTGCATTTCTTAAATAAAATGTCCAGTTCCTTTAAGCTCTAATAATTTAAGGTCTACCTATCTACTTGGTAGACTCCTTACGTTTATAATTATTACATATATTTGTAAGTTATTGGTGGATATTAAAGAACAAAAGCATTGAAAATATGTATCACTGGCATAACTGCGGTTTGTTATTCTTGAACTCCACAGCTACATTCTTAGCAATAAAAGACACAAATAAATACATTTAAAATAAAACTAATAAGATTTCTGGCTGAAACATAACTGTGCTTATGTTTCTGTCAACTAAATTTCTATGTCTTTAGTGTCTAAGGCTGTCATACTTTGAAAATTAAAATTCTCTTTAAATTGTTACAATCAAATTATCTTATTGGACATGTTTAACCATTTCTTTGTTTCAAATAAATACATTAAGATTATAAACAAACTAATCTTAAGAGAATTTTCATCTGTTTAAATCCAGAACTCCAATAGTTCACAAGTATTAGCTTATTTATCATTTAAAAGTATTACTCTTATATTAAAAGTTTGACTATTTTAATGTTCAACTTAAAATAATTTTTCACTGATTATTGCTTATTTTTCAAATTATTAGATCATATATACATTATCATAAGTATATTGCAAACAATAATTTGATAATGTTTTACATATTAATAACATTCATGAGTTATTCAATATTTTTTCTATTTCATAAGTATGTATATGTAGTATGGATGTATGAATATGCAGATTCTTATGTCTATGGGTTCATGTATGCTGATTTACGCATGAAGAGTCCCAAAGAACAACCAACGTCATCTTTGATCTTTTGATTACACACTACCTCATCACTGCACTTAGAAAATATTTCTCAGCTGAACACTGAGCTTGTTGGCACTGCTATCCTTGCCAGCCAGCATCCTCCAGAAAGCTCCTGATCCTGCTTACCAGAGCTGCGTTTACAGACAGGGCAACATGCCCACCAATCATGTACATAGATTCTGTGCATCTGAACTCTAGTCCTTAATTTTACTGTTTTTGTGATAAGCACTTTAATTCCTGAGCTGTCTCTCTAGTCGGGTACCAACTGCTATGATATTCCTAAACCTTCTGAGTCTTGTAAAATAAAAAAATTCAGTCACTCTGTAGAAAGAGTGTCTTCAAATGAAAACTTAGTGACAACTCTGAAAATTGTATTGAAATTCCATTAAATATATTCACAAATCAACCTTTATGAGATGTAAGATAACTTATGAGTTTTACACTGTCAAACATTTAAATTAGCAGAACTACTTTTTAAATTTTATTTAATTTTATTCTATGTACATTGATAATTTTTTCTGAAGGCATGTCTGTATGAGGGCATCAGACCTACTGGAACAGGAATTACAGACAGCTGTGCTCTGCCATGTGTGTGCTGGGAATTGAACCAAGGTCCTCTGGAAGAACAGTCAGTGCTCTTCACTGCTGAATCATCTCTCCAGGCCCTAGCAGAACTATATTAGCACAAACAGTTACTATTGTTTTGAGTTCATGTATATTTCTTTTGCTAAATAAAAGGCAACAGCATCGAGAATTCTATGCTGGATTATGAGCCATCATATATAGTCATTTAGCAAGATTCTTAAAATTAATATAATTTAAATTTCATGTACTATTTTGTGTTTTTAGAGACTAATTCTCCAGAAATGTCCTTGTTAGCCATGCTCAAGCCTCAGATCTCTTTCTCTTTACTTCTGGAATTATAGGAATAGATTTTCAAAAGGAAATGCAAATATTTTAAATGTTCACACTCTTTAACGCATATGAACACATTTCTCTGTACATTACAGTTTTACAATAAAATATTATATAAGAACTAACTACAAATAGATCTTTATGTTTTTGTCATGAGTATTCTGTCAAAAAGTGACTTTTTTGTTTTTATGATTTATACATTGACTGTACTGAAAGTATAAAATGTTTTAAACACCATAGGCATAGAAATCCTCTAATTACTGCCATTACAAATTAACTTCTGTTGTTGTGAAACTGTCTTTGTGTATCCCCCTTTCTACTTCTGTCCTTATTTTCACAAAACTGAAAGAAGAACTTAGACTAGCAGCCTGTGGGAAATATTAAGTTATACTTCTCTTTGTCTCAGGCCATGATTCAGCACTAGTACCAGGCCATTCCTTCAGGAAATGGCTTCAACTGGGTAGTTCCTTAGCAACAAAGGTCATGATTGTTCCACAAATGTCATCAATGATGTATCTCAGAGAACTTTATTATAGTAACCCTGTACACTGACTGTGAAATAATACTTGCAACAATGCCTATGAACTTATCATTGTTTTTCTGCTGTTTCTTTCCAAAAATTACACCTATTTTTCCACTGAATAGGTACTTAAGCAAGTAGGATGCTGAGATTTTTTCCCAAGATAAAAATATAGGAAAAAATGCAGAATTAAGGTGGATATGGTCTATATGATCACTATTCTAAAAAAATTATCACTATTATTTGTGCATTTATTAGATTTCAATCAAGAAAATGATCAGAGTCACACAGTCAAACATATTGTATTATATAAAATTTATGTTGCTTATAATAAAAAATAAGTGCATTACTTACAAAATACATTGAAAAGATCATTTTAAATTATTTATGTGGCATTTAAACATATATCTATTTTCTAACAATACTATTTGCTTTGGATTGTAACTAAGCCAAGTTTCAAGTCTGCAATAATTAAAACAATTATTTTATTAACTTTTAAAAATAATTTGAATATAATCCAAATCTAGCTTCTTCTCTTAGTTGTAATTAGTACACTCAGCTCCTTTGTAAGCTATATTTCAGCTGCATACTTTTATAATAGAATTTTTTAGGGCTAGTGCACAGAAGCCTAGTTGACTTTCTTCATTTACACCTCACTATTAATATTTAAAATCTAAATGATTAATTATCTGCCTACTCTTGTCTAAATCCTCTGGCAATTACCATGTTAGAAGTGGAAAAGTTTTCCTGAACAATATTTTTCTCCATAAAGGAGATAATTTGCCATATATACCAAGACTATCTCTAGCCATACATTGTTGTTTTTCATTGTTGCTTTCATCCTTCCCTAAATCATGATTTATGTGCATTAATAATCCTGCACATATGAAGCCTCAGAGAACTACAGTAATACTGATACTGGGCATCCATGACACTAACCTTGGAGCTAATTACTTCTGTGATTTCTCGTAAGGGAAAGAGCATATCAAAGTACTCTTACATTTACTAATCTGTTTTAAATGTTCCTGAAAACTGTAATTATGGAACTGATCTGATATAATAATTTGTCTTATAGGTAATGTTATTGTTGCTATTTCTTTTACATTTGTTTATTTTCTTGAGCAAATGATCAATAGAGAGAAATTACAATTCATTTTATCATTCAAAAATTTACATAGAAGTTCAGACACAGACAAGTATTTAATAAATTAAATAATTTAAATTAATTATTTAAGGATTAATTTAACAAGATTAAAATAACTTCCTGTTGTTATCTTCTACCTGACCACTATTACTGTAAGGGTTCATCAAATCTTTTTTGGGTTTGTGTATTAGGGGCGGTCCTAAGTATGTTGGAATATTTAATAGTGTTCATGGTGTTTATCTATATGATACTAGTAGCAACCACCCATCATCTACTCTCTGAAAGAATTTTTTTGTAGTGATGTCAAAAATGCAAAGTGAATATTATTATTAGAGACATTTTCCATCCTGGTTTTACATTATTATACTTGATAAACACTTCCTGTATTGCAATTAAGTTTACAATATATGTAATTTGATTTGATAATTACTTTTCTGTCCTGACCAATTAGGATTGGAATACCTATCAAGATATTTGTTCCCAGTGAAGGCTAATTCTCCTACCTATACTTTTAAAGATACTATGGGTACAGATTCCTTGTTACATATAAGAGAAACTACGTAGAAAATAAGATTAACATTTTCATTGAAACCTATTTAATGCTATTATGTAAAATAGTGATTTTAAAAATAAAATTAGTGTAACTCAAAGAGGTGGTCAGCTTCCTCGATTATGTCAATCCACTAATAAGGGTAAACTTCATAAGTAAATTCATTTAATTACATTTATTTCTCCAAGATCACTGTTTCCTTACTTCCATTTAGAGAAGATTAGAACTCTTTGGGATTTCAAGTCACTTCAGCATAATAAGGTGCAATAAAAATAAACATAAATCCCTAAATAACACTGATCAAGGAAACTCAGTAAGAGAAATAAAAAGGTATTAGTAGTAGGCAAATTAACCAGAGACACCCCAACTTGAATTACTTGAAGTTCAACAAAACCCTAAGCAGAAGTAGCAGGGGCTATTCTTAACCCTTTGACTGGCTTTTAGGAGCATATTCCATATATTGGATTGCTTAGCCCAGCCTCAATACAAGAGGAGAAGCTTAGTGCTACCTCAGCTTGATATGTCATGTTTTCTTGATACCTGTTGTAGTTTGGATGTAATTGTCCCCCATAATCTCAAAAGGAGTTTGGCACTATTAGGAGATATGACCTGGTTGAGATGTGTATGGTATTGTTGGAAAAATTATCACTGTGAGTGTGGGCTTTGAAATTTCCTATGCTCAGGATTTCTTCTAGTGTCTTGTTGCTTGGGATATGTATAACTCTCAGCTACCATTTTATCTCCATATTTGCCTGTATGCCACCAGGATTCCCACCATGATGATAATGGACTAATCTCTGAAATCATAAGCCACCACTTCAAAGAAATGTTTTTGTTTATAATTGTTACTGTGGTCATAATGTCTCTTCACAGCAATATAAACCCTAACTAAGACAATATCTATGGGAAGCCAACAATGTTCTTAACAGAAACAGAAAAAAACTGTAAGCTATGGGGGGGGGCAGGAATGGGAGGAGAGAAGAGAGGGAAAATTTTGGTTCAGTATGGAAAATAAATGAATTTAATTAACTACAAACAAACAAATGCAAAGGAAATACTGTAAAGTACTCATGTCATTGACAGTGAGAAAGAGAAGCATGGCATGTGTGCAGATGCCTGGTACAGACCTGTGCATGCTCCATTATTGGTGCCTCTCTCCCTGTGAGCCCCTATGAGCTGTGCTAGTTTATTCTGTGGGTCTTGTTCTTGTGCTGTATTCCATCCCTCTGGCTCTTACAATCCTTTCTTTTCCTCTTGCTTGGAATTCACCTTGCTATATCTAATATTTGAATTGGGTCTCTGTATATGATCCAATCAGCTTGGAGAGAATGCCTCTCTGATTATAATTGGGCTAGGCATCCACTGATTATAATAATACTGCAAAATATTATAAGGAATCATTCCATTGACCTTTTTCCTTTGTCAGTTTGGTTCTATCCCAGGACTGTGAGCCATCTAGCTGATAGGTCCTGATCATCTAGGCAGAGTTGGGTATGGTTAGCCTCTCATGATGTGGGCTTCAGAGTAGAGCTTCAGAGTAGAGCATATAGTAGGTTACTGCTATATGCTCTGAGCCACCAGTGTGTCTTACATGCAGAAAGTGTTGTGAGTCAGATTTTTGTGCTTTGATTACTGTCCCAGTACTCAATAGTAATCTAGCCTGGTTCCAGAAGATGACTGGCTCAGGCTGAATATCATCCTGGTTCAGGCTTCATTGCCTCCATCACTAGAAATCCTTGTTAGGGTCAACCTTACAGATTCCAAGAAGTTTCCACTGAATAATTTACACTCAATATGGGGCTAATATGAAAAATATAAAAAGAACCCAAGAAACTATACAGCAACAGACCAAATGATCCAATTTAAAAATGTGGAACAAACCTAAACAAAGAGTTCTTATTAGATGAATCTGACATGGCTGAAAACATTTAAGAAATGTTCAACATCCTTAGCCATGAGATAAATGAAAATTAAAACTAATTTGAAATTCTATCTTACAACTACTACCTATTGGAAGCAACACAAGTGAGAGTTCATGCTGATGAGAATGTGGGGCAAGGGGAACACTCTTCCATTGCTCCTCGGAGTGAAAACTCATACAGCCACTATGAAAAGCAATATGTCAGTTCTTTACAAAATTTAGAATCACTTTACCTTAAGATCCAGCTAAGATATGTTCTTATTAAATGCATCTCATCAGAATGTTAGTAGATAAAGAAAATAAAGTATTTGTAGACAATAACCGGTTGTAACCTATAATGAGTGCCTATCATTGATATCAAAATAGATGGAACTGGAGAACAATATAAAAAATGAAGTAAGATAAACACAAGTAGAAAAGTGCTGGCTTGATGGATAGTGTAAATAGTAGTCATGAAAAGAAGGGAAGTGAAAGGTTGAATTTTATTAATGAATACGTTGTCTGTGAAAATATTCCATTGAACTATTTTTAATATATACAAATAAATATTTTTGCAAAGAAAAAATGGGAGATCATAAGAGTGGACATTAATCTGAGAGGTCTGGTAAATGAGTTTGATGGGGTGCATGAGGTAAAATCACCAAATTATGAAGAAAGGTGCAGAGGGTGTTAGAACACACATGACATGAAATTGGAACAGGACTGTTTTGGTGGGAATGGTTTAAGTAGGCTAAGTGTAGATGAGAAGATGAGGGTATAGGGGTCAAACATAGCCAAGCAATGAATGTATCAAGATGCCATAAAGAAATGGGTTGCTTTGTAAACTAGTGAAAAATACTAGTAAGTTGGACTAAAAATAGAAAAGAAAAAATGAAGTTTGTTCTGTAAAAACTGGTTATTAATAATTTTATGGTTCATGTAGGTGTTTAAGCATGATACAACTAAATCACAGTAGAGCTGTAGTATTTATTACTTTATTTGGTTCTGGACACTTGTAAAAAGTAGACTGTATTTCTTAGTAGAACGATCAGAATTTAAGGAGCAAGTTTTCATTATCTTCAGGTTTTATTTCGTGTTTCCTGTGTTACATACTCAAGAATATTAAACATAAATAAGAAAAAATATATATAAAAGATACATAAAGAACTACCCTTCACTTTATGTGCCACTGACAGGTACTGTACTTTCAGAATGCACATAGATGCATTTATATACATTTTCAAATTCATTTGAAAAACATTATGGGATGGACAAGTTAAAGAAATAAGAGCCAGGTCAGAGAAAAGAAACACACACACACACACAAACAGAGAATAACCTTATAAGTCAACAAGATACATACTGAAGCATCTCAATTTTGAACTATAAAGAAAGCATTAGAAATGACTTTTATTTTGACATCTAAAGGTCCTGTTAGCTTGAGCAAGTATCATGAGACTACAAGAAGAGAGATTTGTTGGCCTCTGGAATAAAGAGTAGTATGGATTGCTGATGTTTTCCAACCACTGATCAGATAAACCTTAGTAGCTGAAGATCAGAAACACAGGGCACACTCTGGTGAAATTTCAAGGTGGATTGACTAATTGTCCTCCAACAAAGATAATTAACATTTGAGATAGAGAATTAGATGAATAAAAAACATGTTTGAATCAGTGTCTTGGGAAATGTTTGTATTATGATAATTGAAACATAATTATGAAAGAATTATATGTTATGAATACAGAAACTTTAAGAACTGGATGTTTATGTGTAAAAAAATTATTTGAAACTTTGGAGAGATTTTATCACATTTGCTGTGAATTTCCCACATTCCTAAGAGATAGGTATTAAAATGAAGAACTTTGAATCAAATCTATTAAATATTTTATTGGCACTTATTTTCTCTTCATCATTAGGAATGTCTTTATTTCAGATATTCTCAAATGTAGGAAATAATGACATATTCTTTTGTCTTAAACTTTTGTGTCTTCAACTTGAAAATGTTTATGTTAAGATTTGTTAAAGTAGTTTTTCTTTCTTGTTACTTTTCCTTAGTGTTATAGTAAGTCCCGAGAATGATACATCTAGTGCACAGATTTCTAAAACTAGATATAACTTAAAATAATAAAAAACTTTCAGGTCAAAGTAACAATATCAGTGAACTTGAATTTTCTTTTAACTATGCATGTTTGCTACCATTTGATTTTCGTTTTTGTATTGTTTTATTTTAATAAAATATGAAAATTTTATGGTAAAATTCTGATGTGACAAGTACCATCTGGACTTATTCCTGTTATGGAATGATTTGCTTAAAATCGATTAAATGTACTGTTTTGCATGCTGCAGGATTTAATTATTTATTTATTTTTTATTGTGAATAAAGTCTCATTTTTTTATCCAAAGTTCAAACTTCCTTCCCGCTCATGCAACTGGGAGACACTCTCTCTTCTCCCCATATCCTTATCTCCTCCCCAGCAAGGACAGGAGTTCCCAAGGCCCCAAGGTGGCTTAGTTCAGCATCCACTCCAGGCAAATATGCTTTCCTCATCCCAACATCAAGACTGGGTCAGGTGTTCCTCTGTGGGGAATGGGCTCCAAGGTGACAGTCCAAGATGCTTCAGATTCCAAGCTGTTCAGTGGTTGCGGTTTACAGCTTGGGAATGCTTGGCTTGTTGTTTAAAGTTCACTAATGAGGGAGTACAACTCTAATTTATCTTTCTGGGTTTTTTGATACCTCACACAGGTATTGTTCTCCAAACCAATCTATTTGTCTGCAATTTTTTTTTCTTTTTTAAAGATTTATTTATTTATTATGCATACAGTTTTACAGAAGAGGGCACCAGACCTCATCATAGATGGTTGTGAGCCACCATGTGGTTTTGCTGGGAATTGAACTCAGGTCCTCTGGAAGAACAATCAGTGCTCTTAAACTCTGAGCCATCTCTCCAGCCCCTTGCCTGCAAATTTTAAAGTGTCAGGTTAGGCTCAGCTGCAGATAAAGAAAGCACAGTAGGGCACAGCTAATGCTAATGGCTACTACAAATTTCTGTTAAGCAACCCTTCTATAGACAAGTTTTTTTTTTTTTTGTGTGTGTGTGTGTGTGTGTATGTGTTTTAAATCACTTTATTAACCCATCATCTTTCAATGAAATAAGACTGTTTGTGCTTAAAGTCCACTAATGACTGAGTTCAGCCCTTGCTTATCCTTCTGGGTTTGTGAGACCTCCCTCAGGAAAATGTTCTCAAAATCCACTAATCTGCCTGTAAATTTTAGTGTATCATTTTTTTTTCTTACTGCTGAGTAGTACTCCACTGTGTAGATGTGCCACAGTTTGTTAATCGATTCTTCAGTTGAGGGGCATCTAGGTTGTTTCCAGGTTCTTGCTATTATGAGTAATGGTGCTATAAAGATAGTTGAGCTAGTGCTTTTGGAGTGTAAATGTGAAACTTTGGGAATTTGCCCAGTAGTGGTATTGCAGGATCTTAGGGAACAATCATTCCTAGTTTTCTGAGAAATTGCCATACTGCATTCCAGAGTGACTGAACATGCTTACACCCCAACCAACAATGGAGGAGTGTTCTCCTTGCTCTGCAACCTCTCCAGCATAGGCTGTCGTCTGTGTCTTTAATCTTAGCTATTCTGACAGGTATAAGGTGATATCTCAAAGTAGTTTTGATTTGCATTTCTCTGATGACTAAAGATGTTGAGCGCTTTTTCAAGTGCCTGTCAGATATTTGTAATTCTGCTGCGAATTCCCATTTTAGTTCTAAACCGTATTTTTTGATTTGGGTTATTTAAGGTTTTGGTCTCTAGTTTCTTGATTTCTCTATATATGTTAGAAGTCAGTCCTTTGTCACTCAAAGGATTGGTGAAAATCTTTTTCCATTCTGTAGCCCGCCATTTTTTCTTATTAAGTGTGTCGTTGGCCTTACAGAAGCTTCTCAGTATCAGGAGATCCCATTCATTGATTGTTGTTCTTCGTGACTATGCTACTGGTATTATATTTAGGAAGTGGTCACCTGTGCCAATGCATTGGAGAGTATTTCCCACTTTTTTTCTATCAAGTTCAGTGTGGCTGGATTTATGTTGAGGTCTAAGATCCATTTGGATTTCAGGTTTGTTCAGGGTGTTAGGCTTGAATCTATTTGCTTTTTTCAACACACTATCATTCAGCTATGACAACATCCAGGAACATGGGAGATCTTTCCATATTCTATTATCCTTTTCAATTTCTTTCCTCAGTACTTTAAAGTTTTTTGTTAAAAAGATTAGCTACTTCTTTGATTATAATTACTCTAAAGTATTTAATGCTTATAAAGGGTGATGTTTCCCTTATTTCTTCTTCAGTCCTTTTATCTTTAGTGTATAGGAGAGCTACAGATATCTTTGAGTTAATCTTGTAACCTGTTAGATTGCTGAAGGTGTTTATCAGGTGTAGCAGTTCCCTGGTAGAATTTTGTGGATCATTTATGTATAAATCATGTCATCTGCAAGTAGAGATAGTTTCATCTGTTCTTTGCCAATTTTTTATCCCCTTATTCTCCTTTCATTTTATTATTGCTTTAGCTAAAATTTTGAAAACTGTATTAAATATATAAGGGTAGAGAGGACAGCCTTGTCTAATTCCTGATTTTAGTGGGATTGCTTTGAGTATTTCTCCATTTACTGTGATGTTGACTGTCAGCTTTTTGTAAATCACTTTTATTATATTCAGATATTTTCCCTGTATTCTTCCTCTCTCTAGGACTTTTATCATAAAGGTGAGTTGTATTTTGTCAAAGGCTTTTTCAGCATCCAAGGATATAATCACGTGGTTTTTCTTCCTTTATTTTGTTTATATGATGGATGACATTTATAGTTTTCTGTATGTTGAACCACCACTGCATTGCTGGGATGACGCATACCTGTTCATGGTGGATGATATTTTTTATATGTTTTTGTATACAGTTTGACAGAATTTTGTAGAGGATTTTTGCATCAATATTCATTAGGGAAATTAGTCTGTAATTCTTTCTCTTTGTTGTGTCTTTGAGTGGCTTGGGTGTTAGGTTAATTGTGGCCTGATAAAAAGGGTTTGGAAATATTCCTTCAGTTTATACTGTATGAAACAGTTTAAGGAGTAGTGGTAGTAGTTCTTAATACAATGTCTGATAGAATTCTACTTTGAAACCTTCTAGACGTGGGATTTTTTTGATTTTTTTTTTTTTTTTAATTTGGGAGGCTTTTAATGAGAGCTTCAATTTCCTTTGGGGCTATAAGTCTGTTTAGGTATTTAATCTGATCTTGATTTAATTTAGGTAAATGGTACCTGTCCAAAAAGCTGTCCATTTCTTCAAGGTTTTCCATTTTTTGTGAAGCATAGATTTACAAAATGTGACCAGAAAGTTTTCTTGATTTCCTGTAGGTCTCTTGTTATGCCAGGTTTATCTATCTTGTTGACTTTTTCAAAGAACCCCCTCATTGATTCATTGATGATTTGTATTGTGCTTTTTGTTTCAATTGTATTGATTTCAGCTCTAAGTTTGATTATTTCCTGCCATCTACTCCTTCTAGGTGAGTTTGCTTCTAATTATTCTAAGGTTTTCAGCTGTGTTGTTAGTTCTCTAGTGTGGGATTTCTCTAGGTTTTTCATATAGGCATCTAGTGCAATGAGTCTTCCTCTTAGGACTGCTTTCAAGGTGTCCCATAAGTTTGGGTACATTGTGGATTCATTTTCGTTGAATTTTAGGAAGACTTTGATTTCTCTCTTCGTTTCTTCCTTGACCTAGAGGTGGATCAGTTGAGTGATGTTTAGTTTGTATGAGTTGGTAGGCTTTCTCTGATTTTTGATGTTGTTGAACTCCAATTTTAGGCCCTGTGGTCTGACATGATACAAGGGATTATTTACATTTTTTGTATCTATTGATAATTGCTTTTATTTTTCATTTAGTTTACAATGCACTCCTATTTGAAATAAATATGAGACTGTTTAGTAATTTAAAACCTATTTAATAATTTTTTCCTCTTTTTTGTTATGAATAAAGTCATTTTTTTATACATTTATAAACTTTTTTAAGCTCCCTTCCCCCTCCTGTACCTTCTAGTCACTCTCTCTTCTCCCCATTACTTTATCTCCCCCCAGCCAGGGTAAGAGTTCCAAGGTCCCAATGTGGCTTAGTTCAGCATGCACTCCTGGCAAATCTGCTTTATGTGGTCAATTTTAGAGAAAGTTCCATGTGGTGTTAAGAAATATGTGTATTTCTTTGCGTTTGGGTGGAGACTTCTGTAAATATCTATTAAATCTATTTGCATCATAACCTCTGTTAGACTCCTTATTTCTCTGTTGAGTCTCTGTCTGGTTGACCTATCCAAGGGTAAAAGTGGGGTATTGAAGTCTCACACTATTTATGTGTGAGATTGCTGTGGGATTTGAGTTTTAATAGTGTTTCTTTTACGTAGATAGGTTCCTTTTTATTTGGGACATAGATATTCAGGATTGAAATCTCATCTTGATCAATTTTTCCTGAAATGAATAAGTAATGTCCATCCTGGTCTCTTTTAATTGATTTTAGTTTGAAGTTTACTTTGTTAGATATTAGGACAACAACATGAGCTTGCTTCTTAGTACCACTTGATTGGAAAATCTTTTCCCAACACTTTACTCTAGGCCTGTGTCTATCTTTATGGTTGAGGTGTGCTTCTTGTATGCCACAGAAGGATGGCTTCTGTTTTTGTATTCATGTTGTTAGTGTATGTCTTTTCATAGGTGAATTGAGTCCATTGGTATTAAGGATTATTAGTGAAAACTGATTCTTATTTCCTGCTATTTTTGGTGATAGCTTGTATTTATATTCTTTCTTTGGCTTTTTCTTCTTTGGGATTGTCAATAGTTTGTGGTTTCATGGTATCTGGGATCCTTAGGTTGGAGTTTTCCCTCTAATGTTTTCTGAAGGGCCGGATATGTGGATATGTATTACATGTGACTTTGTCATGAAACATCTTGTTTACTCCATCTGTGGTGATAGATTGTTTTGCTGAGTTTAGTAGTTTAGGTTGGCAGCCATGCTCTTTTAGTGTCTGTGTAACTTCTTACCAGGCCCTTCTTGCTTTCATTATTTACATTGAATAGGCAGGTGTTATTCTGATAGATCTGTCTTTATAGTTAAATTGTCCCTTTTCCTTTGCAGGTCTTAAAATTTTTTCTTTGTTTTGAATGTTTTGTGACTTGATTATTATGTGGCAAGTAGTCTTTCTTGAGGGTCAAATCTATTTGGTTTGCTCTAACCTTCTTGTATCTCTATCAGCATTTTCTTCCTTAGGTTGGGTAAGTTTTCTTCTATGATTTTGTTGAATACATTATCTGTGCCTTTGAGCTGGTATTCTTCTCCTTCTTTTATTGCTATTATTCTCAGGTTAGGTCTTTTCATGGTGCCCCAAATTTACTGAACTTTTTATGTTATGGCTCTTTGGTTTAGTGTTTTCTTTCATTGATGTATCTATTTCCACTATTTAGTCTTCCACCCCAGATATTCTCTCTTCCATCTCTTCGATTTTGTTGTTAATGCTTGGATCTGTAGTTCCAGCTCTTTTCTTCAGATTTTCTATCTTTCCTTTGTCTCATTTTGTGCATTATTTTATTTCTTCTCTTTCAATTTTTAGTTCTGGGAATGTTTCTTTCATCTTTTGGTTTTCTTTTTCTTGGAGTTCTTTCAAGGATTTGTTCATCTCTTTCAACTTTTTGTTTGTATTTTCTTCTATTTCTTTATATCCTCTTTTAAAGCTTCTATAATCTTCATAAAGGTATTTTCCCTGTTGTGTCCTTCTGTTTCCTCTTCATTGCTCTATTTAGGTCTTGGTGTTGGAAAACCATCAGTTTCTTCTGATGTTGCTTTGTTGTTCTTTATATTGTTATATGTATTCTTGCATTGGTGTCTGCCCATGGCTTCAGTCATTCACAGTTAATCAGCTCCTAGTCTTTTGTGGCTAGAGGGCTTGTGTGTCTCCTGTCGGCTCTGATCAAGGGGGATGCTCTATCTCTGACTCCAAACTGTACATGGTTCTGCATTTTGAAGGTACCTGATTGTCTATGACGCTACAGCTCACCCTGGATTTGCAAGTCAGCTGTGGGTGGTACTTTCTGTTAGTGGGTCTCTGAGCAAGGCCCCTCCCATCTAAAGCTTAGGGCCTATCTGCTAGCAAGAGTCTGAGATGAGAACCTTGTTTGTGATTCCAGCCCTGGAGAGGGACTGGCCCAGGAGCTGGAATCTACTCACCTGTCATTCTACTTTGGAAACAGGTTTGAGCTTCAAAGACATCAGTCCATTTCCCTTGATTTTCAAAATAATCTCTGTGAAATAATCTGAAAGAATACTTTCTACAGAAATTTTGGAAAGTTTTTCAATAAACTTTAATGTATTTTTAGAGTTTGAACCTTTTTCTTCTAACCTAAAAGCTCTCTGTTGCAGTTTGATGTTCTTCTCTCCTAGATTTTCCTTGCATTTGATGATGCACATCACTTAGTAAGAATTTTTATTTCACAATTAAGATAAATTTTATATAATCAGAAATATAATACACAGAAGCTTACTCATAGTTTCTTTTAAAAATTTTGTCTAATATTAAAATTTTCAGCTTAAAGCAAATTCTTTAAGACATATTGTTTCAAAAATGCTCTAAGAGAAGTTTAAACATTCCATAGTCAAGCACATAGTCAATAAGGAAAGCTGCAACTCACATCAGTCACTGGACTGACAAAATATCAGAGGAGTGGAGCTGTCTGGAAGATATAGAAGCAGATTTAGATACCTAAAAAAGATTCTGTGCAGTTATCTTAAAGCTTTACTGTCTACTCTAGGTTTAAAGCTTTCATTAGCCATCCCCTATGCTAGGTGGCCTTTAAAGATGAAGCTGTTTTAGAATCACTTCTGAATTTTCCCTGAATAAGCCTCTCACTAATATTCTTCCACATTTATACCAGTAAAAGTCATTATTCTCTTTAGCCTCAGCCAGCAGTGATTATTTTCACCACTCCCCATTGTAGTTGCACTTCAGCCTAGGCTGCTATAGGTTTCTTACCTCCAGCCTCAGCCCCCCTGCTCACATAAGCTGTCTAGTCCACTCACTGTTTTACTCACTGGCTACATAATCCAATGAGAAATCTGATTTACCTTGGATGACTCATTTCAAGAATCTAGACATAGATGCCTATAAATTACAAGAGGATGGATACACTTTTTATGTATGATCTGGTTGCCACAAATTATTGATACTCATTTGCTAGAATGTAGAGCTAAATGATTTTACTTTTTTTTATTACATCAGGGAGGCTTTAAAAGACAAAATTGAACTTCACAAGGAAATCTACCTATATAATTTGCAAAACTATAGTCCAATTTTAAATTAACTACTACCCCAGAGAAACATGGTCTTGGCTATGTTTAAATGCTTTTTCATGGGCTTCCTAAAGAATTTACTCTTATTTCTACTTGACTGAAATGGTCAACTGGAAATGTTACATTGTAAACAATTTTCTCTGAGTATCAAGCCATGCAGTAATAACTTAGAACTTAATCAAGGTAAATTAATTTAACCAAAATTTTAAGAATAGCTCATTGGTTCATAAGTTGAAGGTTGCTAATACCCTTACTTCAGCCTGTAGTCATTTTATTACATGGCATAAACAAAAATACTTTCTCAAGTCTCCCCATGAAGAGCATTACCCTACAGAAGTGTTATTCAATTTCAGTGCAATATTCTCATATTACTTATTTTATAGAATGTAAGGTTAGGGTGGAATATATTATTTGGGTCTAAAATGTGACATTTTTGTCATAATGATGCAATTATATGAATCCTATAAAATAGTGATATTGGCTACAGGTAGAAAAATAAAACTAAAATCCATGATAAATTACTATCTTTAAAATAATCATAATAAGGAATAACTTCCAAAGGGCTAATGAAGCTTTTCCATTTCCATTAAAGTCATATTGCTAGTTGAAAGGTTCTATTGGCCTTTGGGAATTGAAATGAATAACTCAAGTGTAGCAGCACTTAGTGGAATATGGATGGGCAATGTCCAGAAGGATAGAGTAAGAGATGGAGCTTCTGCATGCTCATTATTTTTAATGGAGTAGCTGAGTGACAGAATTGCACATTTTCAAGTAACACAAATGCTGCTCTATCACTCATTGACCTCAATTCAAACAGGCCATAGAGAAGCTCATTTTTAGAAAAGATGTTGATTATTCCATTAGGTGTACTCAATGCCTATTAGTTTACACACAACTGATGCCTAGGATGTGTTGCTTAGCATACTGTTGATTCTGACAGTACCCAATTTCTTACTAGTTAGGCACATCTATTATGTTAGTGTTCAGTCAGCCCTTTTTCTTTTAATCAGGATAAATCAATATCACAGAGTCAGTGACTAAAATAAGATTACAGTGCTGGGTATTTCAAGTACTAGCTATGTGTTTATGAAAATAAAAAACAGCAAAGTAATGGAAATGGATATATATTTTAAATAGCTAAGTACATAAATTATAGGCTACTGGTAAATACCATGGGCTTGGATCAGCATAATTTAATATAATAGTAATATGATATCAATCATTTAAGTTATCTTTCAGGTTTATTGGGTTAATTACCTTTAAGTTTAAGAGGTTTTTTTTTATATACATAGCTGAAAGGAACATGAGGATAAACACTTGCACATCTTGCTTTTATTTGCTCTCAGAGTAGCTATCTATCAGACTTTGCTGATCTTAGGATCTCTTGATTTTTATTCATACTGAGCATAATTGCAAGTTAATTATTTTTTATATATATCACCATTAACTTCTTTAGGATACATCCTATTACAAATATAGAGAACTGTGATTTCTGTGATTTCTAAATATTGAAACACTTTAAGTACATGTTACATATTGTATGACAGTTTACTTTGATACTATAATATTTTATAATTAACTAATACTGAATATTACACATATGCAATAGTTTCTTAAAATGGTCAATCTCACACAAACTCACATCAGCTTGGAAGAGAGTATAAATGAGGGATTATTTACACTGGGTTGTCCTGTGAACTTGTCTTGGGAACTTTCTCTTAATTTAGTTGTTTGAGATGGCCCAGATTACTCTGGGGCAGTTCTTTTCCCTAGAATGGGGCTCCTGAACTTTTTTGAAATGAGATACTTGAGCAAATAAGCATAAAAACTTTAATTTCTTTCTGTTCCTTCCTGAAAATATTATGTGACTAACTGCATGAAGTTCATGGCTTTCCTTTTTGACTAGTGGTAGACTCACTAGGAATTGTAATCTGAAATAATTCTCTTCCTTCCCTTTTTCTTCCTCCTTCTCCTCCTGCTGTTGCTGCTCCTCCTCTTACTGCTCCTTCTCTTTCTTTTTTTTTAATTTTTTTTAATATTTTGCTTTATTTATGTGCATTGATGTGAAGGTCAGATCTCTGGAACAGGAGTTACAGACAGTTGTGAGCTGCCATGTGGGTGCTGGGAATTGAACCCTGGTCCTCTGGAAGAGCAATCAGTGCTCTTAACCACTGAGCCATCTCTCCAGCCCTACTCCTTCTCTTTCTTAACCTAAGCTGCTTTATCTAGATATTGTCAATAAAATAGCAATGAAATCAGAACTTGAAATTCTTTTGTAATATCTTCTATCTGTTGAAAATATTTAAAAGATTTAAATTTAAAAGATTGAAAATATTTTTTATATTTAGCTGTGTTGATATTAGAATGAAGATGCATATAGTATATATGGCAAAGATCTTCTACATATCACAATTCCATAGAGCAAAATGTTTTCAGATGTATTTTGTCATGCTAATTATCCTCAGTTTATTCAGATGATACTAATATATAACTCCACATTGATGGTACATTTTTCTCATGATAATTTATGATATAGATAATATTATTCAAAGTATTAAATTAACATTCTCAAATTTATTCACAAAAGACATCCAAAGTAATAAATTTACTCTTCATAATTGATCATTTATAAAGAAATTACAAGTATAAAAGTTATCTTTGTCACTATCTTAGAACCTTCTTAGGAATCCTTGTGTTGAATTCTCTATTTTCATTTCCTGAGAAATTATGGAATTTCAGTTATTCTTCATATTAATATATATCTTAGCATTGCATCCTTAGATTCTATATTTAACTTGGTGAACCTATAGAAGACATAATAGTAGTAAAGTGTCATTTGTGTGGAGAATGTCAAGGGGAGAGTATATGGCAAAATAAAGATGATATGAACTGAGACATAGAATACTAGATGTGGGATATTTAAGTAGAAATGAGACAGGAAGTTGAGTAAACTGAGTGGAGAGTAAAAGAGGATTAACTTAGAATAAAAATGAGTGTAATATCATTGGAGACTTATACTTTGTAATTCAAATAGATAGATAGATAGATAGATAGATAGATAGATAGATAGATAGATAGATAGAATGATAATGAATTATCCAGTCTGGATGCAATTCATCCTAAAAGTCAGAGGTGGTGAAAAACCCCACTCCCAGGTGTTGGATAAAATACTGTAAGCCAATATATCATTCTTTAGCTTCTATAGCCCTCTGAAACAATACTTTCTACATTCCTCATAGTTGTCCATCACAGCTAGTTAATTAAACAATAGTTTTGAAGACAGCATATACCTTGATTTAAGCAAATTCTCCTTGCTCTCCTCTTTAGCTGTCATGGTGCTGACACATGCTATTTATAAAACTGAGGGAAAAGGGAATCAAAAATCACCTCTAGATATGCACACTATAAATTAAAATAGTAACCTACTAGACAAAACATGCTTTATGGTACAACAGCAGCCTAATAGCTATAGAGAGATAGCAACCATTTTCAAAAAAAAAATAAGAGGTTTACTTCACCAGAGGGAGTTCATGCTTGGCAGTATAAATTGGGCAAAACTCCAAGGATGACAAAGTCTTAGTGGAAGACATTGCTTTTATTTGATACCTTCTGAATGCCCATGTTTATATCCATAGACATTTATTCATCCCTGTGGTAAAATGCTCACCTAACATTTAGAAGCCACTTTTATTCTTTGCCAAACTAAATACAAGGAAAAGAACATTGAAAACTTCAGACTTAACATTCTCAATAAATTTAAAAAAAATTGATATTATATAAGAAGCCAATTTAATTAAGATTAAATTTAATGTTGAAGAATGAAGGAAAAGTAGGTGAATAAAGGACAGTGGCAGGTTAGACAGGACTTGAAAATTTACCAATCATTTATTTTCAACAAATATCCTAATGTTAACAATAAAAATATATAATCATTGTACTGTTCGTAGATTTAGAAATTTGATTGAAGTATTTCATATTAATTAGAGAAAATCTAAGTAGTGCAAAAAAATGGTTTGATAAAACTACAAACTAGTTCTTTATGCTTACAATATGTTTCATAAATGTAGGCAGAGGTCACTAAAATCAAAATCATTTTTTAAATAAAGTTATGCTGAGATGAAGAAGTGAGTGCTAAGATTACAAATTTCTTTTTTTCTTTTCTTTGTTTTTTTGAGTTCACATGCTTTCATTTAATTTCTTTATTACTTTTGTGTTTGTTTCCAGGACAGCACTTCTCTGTATAGCCCTGCTTGTCCTAGAACTAGCTCTGTAGACCAAGCTTGCTGTAAACTCAGAGATCCTCTTTTGGTTCACAACACCCAGCTTTGTTATTTATCTGTTTTCAAATATTTAACTTGTTTTACTCTTTTATCATGAATAAAGTCATATTTTTTATCTGCGTATATCCTTGTTTATGCTCCCTTCCCCCTCCTGTCCTTTCCAGGCACTCTCTCTTCTCTCCATCACTTTATCTCCTCCCCAGCAAGGGCAGGAGGTCCTAAGGTCCCAATATGGCTTAGTTCTGCATCCACTCCTGGCAGATCCATTTTTCTCACCCCAACATCAAGACTGGGTCACCCAAAACCTCGAGTAACCCAATCAAAAAATGGGGTTCAGATTCCAAATTTCTAACATGAATTATTATAGTTTTATATGACTAACCACTTAATAAGACCACTCATATACTTATCATTTTTAAAGTTTGGCATGTTAAACCATGCACAAATAACAAATCAATGAGCAGTACTTAAAGCTAATATAAAACGACATAACTTAAAATCCTTTGTATCATCTGCATCATCAAAACAAAGAAATTATTTTATTTATGTTATTTCTTGAAGATACCTAACCTATTAATAGTAATATATTACTAATTCATTAAGTGAAGCCATATATTAAAACCACCCAAATTATGGCAGTTAATGATTTTTCTCTAAGATGTGTAAAAATAGGTATACAATATGTCCAATGAAAAAATGGTATCACATCACAAAGAGAACTGAGAAAATAGAGTATTTTGTCTTTGAAATATTTTAACACTCTCTAATATTACTGTAGCAATTAATCTAGAAACAAAGAACTGTCTGCTTTGATAAACACAATGCACATTCTAGCTGGTCAGAAACCTGACTGTTTAAGAGAATGCTCAAATAACAATTAGAAAAGAAAAATCAATCATTTCCATTGTCTTTTGTGTTCAAGGAATACATTATTCACCAGCTTACTTTGATCAGTTGGCTCTACCATTAATAACAATGCACTTTAACATTTACCCTGTGACACCACACCATTAATTTTTAATTTATAATTACTAGAGAGATTTATTTTGCATTGTGAAAACCAATTGAAATAGAACCAGCTCCAAATCATGCATTTGTTCTGCATCTACAACTATATTAATCACATTTCCACCACTTACTAATAGATTTGAGAAAATGTTAGCCAATATATTTTCTGTTTCGTGATCGAGTAAAGAAGAATTGTATGAGCATGCATTTCTTCACAGGTTTAAATGAAATACACTCTAGATACCTTCAGGGAAATTCTTTTTGAATTCTCTTTGTCATTTGGCCCTTCTTATCACCTCTGCTGAGTACATACCAATTCAGGTTTAATGTTAATATCAATATTTCCCTTTATGTAGTCTAATGCAAAAGATGAGACTTTGCACTTCTGTGTGACAGGTGAATAATATAGAAAAATATCCCCCACATGAGTAGCCTACATGTTACCAAAAGTATTTACTACTTCAGCTTTTAGCATTCTATTGACTATGTGAATTTAACAATAGTTACAGGATAAGCGCAGTTGAAATATTTTGTATTTCATAGCAAAAGTTGGCATAGTAGAAACACACATATAACCTAACCTTCTTTCTCATTTCTGAAGAAGTGTTTGTTGAAACAACAGAGCTCTTGTATAAGATTCTGAAAATTAAACAAGAAAATTATTGTTGATGGATTGGGAACTGAACATTTTTTACTTTATTCACCGATAACACTGGAATGGCCAACAAACAACAAATGCCATTCTGTTTTACATGTCAATCCAGAAACATAAGCAGAACTTTATAGATAAATGAAAATAAAAATACCATGTGCCACCCTGTTTGTCCTATGAGCTGGAAAGTCAGTCATACACAGCTCTAAGTTTCAATTCTGAAGGTTCAATGTGTATCTAGTCTCATTTGAAGTTATTTTGCATACTCCTTGTATGAAAACATACAACATATTAACAAATTCATCTGTTATGAAAAAACAGATTAATTAGAAAGTCCAAGTAGTAAAATTTACACTTATTAGAAGATCAAGTAGAAGCCTTTCATCAACATTTCTCATTCTAAGAATTATACAAAATCATGAAAAAAGTGACATCTGTAATGAAAAACACAGAGAAAAGTTATGGTATCCATAGCTTAAATGGTGTAGACATGGCTTATTCAACTTTGTTTCTGCATAATTTACTACTTTGTCTCCTAACATGACAAATAACATGACAAGAGTCTAAAAGTTTGCCCATTCAATATTGTGTCTTCTACGAATGCACAGGACTTTAAATAAGATTCCAAAACCAATTTTAAAACTTTGTAATACTTGCAGAAGCAGAGATGTGAGGTTTCCAGGGATAGCTGCTAATTTGATCTACTCAAGACTGAAAGTTCTCATTTTATTAAATTGTGTCTTAAAAAATAAGCTTGAGAATGATAGCAGAAGATACCCATTATCATTACCTACTATATACATGCACATTCACAAATGTGCCTGTGCACATGCATACACACACACACACACACAAACACACCCACATACACACACATGCACACACGCACGTGCACACACATACACACTGGTCACTATATCTCTTTATGGCAGCAGAACTATGACTAAGATACTAAATTAACATGTTTTTAGCATTTGAGTTTCAGGATCATAGTTCCGAAGTGTTTAAGCTTTCATGTCTCTTCTCATTTACCCATTTCTATTACTCCACTATCTTCTTGAACCTTTCTGACACCATTATGTTCCTCTCTACTTTCATATCACTTATATTTTACTAGATCTCTATTTTAAATGCAACACCCATGGCAATGGCATAGTTTTAGATTTCTGTCTTCATGTCACTCATAATTGATACACATACCTTTGTGAATTCATGTCACTCATAAGTGATTCCATACCTTTGTGAATAGATTCTTACATTTATTCCAACCACTAAATTTCATTGTTACTGTTAATAATTCCTATAAATCTTTCAGAATTCTGATATATTAACAGGCCATATTTATTCTCTTCTTTCTTGTCACTTCACATAACATCCAGTTTAAACTCAATTATTTATATGATACATTGTGCTTTGTATTTTTTAAGTCTATAAGCAAGACCAAAACTTATTGTAGCAACATATATATATATATATATATATATATATATATATACATGCATATTACAACTTTATAACTTTATTTCATTTTGCTTTTAAAACTGGATTTGCCAGGAGTGGAGGATGAACTAAGCAATATTGGGACAGTAGGATCTTGGGACCATCTGCCCACCAGGGGGATAGGGAGATGTGGAGAAGTGAGAATGACCTGATGTGGTGGGAGGGGGATGGGACCTTGAATAAGGATATACAAGGAAAAAAATTAACTCATCAATAATATATGGAAGACAAAATTAAACACTACTGTAATAAACCCTAATATTAGTACTGATAACCCCTACATAAATAGCTAAAATGCCCTTAGGGTTAATTCCAAACAACTTTTCCTAGACATGTACCAGATTAAACTGTGTCAGCATCATCAAGTTAATTGACCACCAGGCAGGATGACATGCACTCAATATGTAACATTTCTTGTGTAGTGATACAGTATAATAAAAATTTATATAGTAAAACATAAAAAAAAGAAAACAATTCTGAATGGGTATCTTGCCTGTACATACAAAGTACACAAATAATTGTATGTTTTCAGCTGTGATGGCTTACAAGATAGCAATGATGTTCTTTGCATTTTCATTTTGGTGAAATTATCTTTTCATGCTGTCAAATAATCATCTTACATATTTCTATGGTACTAAGATCATATAATTTGTTAGTTTTTTTAACAACTTTGATTCCTTACTTGAGGGACTTGTAAAAATAATGTAAAGCAAAGTAGAAAAAAGATCTCCTTTGCTTTAACTTGCATTTATAATGCTTCTACTCTCAGTCCTTAATGTCCTTCCTAAACAAAATATTATAAAATACTGCTACTTCAGTAGCATTTATTGAACTTTTCTATTAATCAAAAAAACAAAAACAATAACAAAATACCAAATTATTCTCAAGATTGGAGATTTATGAGTCACAATGATCACTTAGCATTTAAGAACAATGGCTGCCTTTCCAAACAACTGGGTTTGGTTTCTAGCATCTACATGACAGCTAACAACCACATGTAACTACTGTTTCAGGGGTCTGCTACCTATCTGTGATCTCCAAAGACACTACATGCACGTGGTACACTTTAATGCATCATAAAAATAGAAGTATAATACAAAAACACATTTTAAAAAATAGCAAGCAAGCAGAAAGACATTTAAAGTAAACCAAAAAGGAGAAAATTACTATAGGAAGTATTTGTTTGTAGTTGGGTTTCAAATTCCCTTACTGTTATTGACTTAATCAATATTCAGCTGAGCATGTCAATAGTAATTAGTTGTAAAACTAGAGATTCACAGAGAGAAACAGATTACATTTTGTGAATATTCTTAGAAATATTAACCCTACAAGTGATAGAGAACTGATCTCTAAGATATATAAAGAACTCAAGAATCTAGAGCCCAAAACCTTGAATAACCCAATCAAAAAATGAGGTTTGGCTCTAAAAAGGGAATTCTCAGCAGAAGAATTACGAATGGCTGAAAGGCGCCTGAAAAAGTGCTCATCATCTTTAGCCATCAGAGAAATGCAAATCAAAACAACTTTGAGATACCACTTGACACCTGTTAGATTGGCTAAGATAAAAGACGCAGATGACAGCATATGCTGGAGAGGATGCAGAGAAAGGGGAACACTCCTCCATTGTTGGTGGGAGTGTAAGCTTATTCAGCCACTTTGGAATGCTGTATGGCGGTTACTCAGAAAAGTGAGAATCAATCTCCCCACGTACTCAGCAATACCACTTCTGGGTGTATACCCTAAAGATGCACAGTTGCACTCCAAAGACATTAACTCAACTATGTTCATAGCAGAGTTATTTGTAATAGCAAGAACCTGGAAACAACCTAGATGTCCCTCAACTGAAGAACGGCTTAACAAACTGTGATACATCTACACAATGGAGTACTACTCAGCAGTAAGAGAAAATGATATCCTAAAATTTGCAGGCAAATGGATGGATTTGGAGAATATCCTCCTGAGCGAGGTATCACAAACTCAGCGAGATAAGCAGGGGATGTACTCACTCATTAGTGGACTCTAAACAAACAAACAAACAAGAAAAAGCAAAGCATGCCCAAGCTGGAAACCACAACCACTTGGGATCAGAAACACCTTGGACCGACTCCTTGGATCCCACTTCTGCTAGAGGAACACCTGACTCAGTCTTGAAGTTGGGGCGAGAAAACTGGATCTGCCAGGAGTGGAGGCTGAACTTAGCAATATTGGAACAGTAGAACCTTGGGACCGCCTGCCTACGGGGGAATGGGGAGTTGTGGAGAAGAAAGAATGACCTGATGTGGTGGGAGAGGGTAGGGACCTTGAATAAGGTTATACAAGGATAGAAAGTGTGACTTCTTTGTTCATAATAATAATAATAATAATAATAATAATAAATACATTTATAAAAAATAAAATAAAGGCAGACAAGATGTAGTGTGATGAGAAGATTGATATCTTAAAATGTATGAGATTTTTTGAAAAAATAATTATAAATCTCAAAAGAAATATGTAAAGAAAAACAAATATAAACATGAATTATGCTGAGAAAGTTAGAGAGTGTTATGCTGCTGTGTTTCAATACAAACAGAAATGAGCAAATATTTGTCAATTTGCTAAGTAGAGAACATTCTATTCATGTTCTCCCAGCCATAGAATTCTAATAAATCAATACAATATTGCGCTGTGCCATATAAGAATGCTATCTATATATTATGTTAATTCATTGGTCTTTTAAATTCTTCTATACTGATACATGTTTGTTTTACAGTGTTTTTATAATTTGGATGAGTTATGGATTCTTTTATGAGAATTTAATAAATTGTTGGTTTATTTTTGTCACCCCCACAGAAAACAAATTTCACTGTGTGTTTACTGTTCTTTTCTAAGAGAATTCTGAAAAAATATATATATAAGTATGTATTTTGGAATAAAAAAGATATAATCCAAAGATGTTTGTTACTGCTAAAAAAAGGAAAAAGGAAAATTTTAATTTTATATCTGTTAAAAGAAATTAATTGTGAATATAATACTTAACTTAGTTTTCTTTTAACTAAAATCAGTTTAACTTATTTAAAACTTTATTCTCGTACATATGGTCAATATTATTTTTCTGTTTAGAATTTTGCTTGTGAGAAACACAATCACAGAGAACTATAAACACTCGAAGGGATAAGACAAGACAAAATTCTTATGAAATGCTTAGGAAAATTTTATAAGATTTTGCGAGATATAAGATAAAGACTATAACAACCCTGAACATCTGTTTTAAGGTTTTAAAATATTAAACAAATAATATGTGGAAAAATAGACAAAAATTTGACAGAATTTAGCTATGCTTTAATGATATAGAATATTGAACTTTATTTTAAAAGGAAGAAATAAATAAATTTATGTATGAAACTCTATTGGTTTATGTTGTAACCCATAGTCATTTTCTGGGCATTTTATTTATTCTTTATTCATCAGCAATTAATGAAGTAAAGTATTAGCATCAATATCAGATTATATGCTTACTAAAGTCATAAATACAATATTTTTCTCTCCACAATTGCATCCTTTGTGCTAGCCCAGCATGGGAAAATTTGATCATTTGATATGGATTATGTGTTGATTATTCTGTTACTCCACATCCACAGAACTCAAATGCATACTAGTTGGTACCATGTTGCACAGAATCATAAGCCAGAATGTAAGAGATTTCTGCCTTACAAATGCATAATATTCGTGGATTATCATAGTCTCCTGTACTGGACTCCTTGTAACATGTAGTATCTTTGAGTTTAATATGTATTGAAGTTCAGACTAAAGAAATACTTTCTATAATTTCTACTGCAACTTTCATATCTATAGTTTCTAGTTCTCATGGAAGTTTCTGAGTTCTGTGAATGAGGAGATACTAGCATATATGTAATTTGTACACTATTCTTCCTATATTTTATCACTAGTAAAGAGAAACATCATTTCACTCATTCTCCTAGTCTTCATCTCCATACTTTTTATTTCTTCTGACTCTTCCCAGTGTTCAGGTTACCATGCACATGACCACGTTTCATTATAAATTTTCTCTTCCAAGGTCCATGTTCTGTCTGATACCACTTGTGCTACTTTCATGAACTGTACTCTGTTCATTAGAATCTTAGAAATTTTGACATGCCTGCACACACACATATTAGACCACATTCAAAGAGTTATGTCACAAAGAAGACGACTTTGCAATTTTAAACAAGAGTAAAACACCTGTGGTTGTTTGGCTTCTCACCCATATCAGCAAAAATATGTGTTACTGAAATAAAAAAAAGCATGGAATTACATACCACATAAAATTTGTAGTCATTCCAGAAATCTTCTGTGTATGTTTCACTCTTGACATATTTTTAGTGACATATTTCATCACTACACAGTGTTGAAATTGTCTTAATTGATGAACTTTTTTGATGCAATAAGACATTATGCACAATATCCAATTTTGCTGGAAATTATTTATTTTAGCTTATACCTCCACATTACAGTCCATCTTTGAATGAAATCAGGTCAAGTGCTTCCAAGCAGGAAATGAAGCAAAAATCCATTGAGAAACACTGGCATTTCTCTGACAACTCTGTTCTGCACTTCCTGTTTCCAGCATTTTCTTAGTTTAGTAACCCCCACACACACACTTCATGTCTGCCTTTGGTCAATCAACATTTTTATTAAGACTGCAGGTGGAACAACTATTTACAATATACCAGAATGTACTCCCAATGTGTATCTCCTTTTATTCTTTATAAAATAAGAGCCCCTGTAGCAGTTCCTTGGAAGAATTTTGTGGGTCACTTATGAATACAATCACATCACAGAGATAGCTTCACTTCTTCTTTTCCATTTTGTATCCCCTTCATCTCTTTTTGTTCCCTTATTGCTTTAGCTAAACACCTTCAGCAATGTAGCAGGATACAAGATTAACTCAAAGAAATCAGTAGCCCTTCTATACACTAAAGATAGAAGAGCTGAAAAAGAAATAAGGGAAACATTACCCTTCATAATAGCTGCAAATAGTATTAAATAACTTAGAGTAACTATAACCAAAGAAGTAACAGACCTATTTGACAAAAATTTTAAATCACTGAAGAAAGAAATTGAAGAGGATATCAGAAAATGGAAAGCTCTCCCATGTTCCTGGATTGGTAGGATCAACATAGTAAAAATGGCAATTCTACCAAAGGCAATCTACAGATTCAATGCACTGCCTATCAAAATCCCAACACAATA
>PVIH01011764.1:0-22082 GCA_004025045.1 Sigmodon hispidus | reverse complement strand
TAAATATATGTGTAGCAATCTTATTTGCATTTCCACCCTTCATAAGCCATGCTAATGATTCTTATCCTCTGTATAGTTATTGTTAACTCTTCTGCATTTTAAATTCTTCTTACTGTTTTTTTGATAAATGCAAAATAAAGAAGAAAAAAAATAAAATAAAAAAATAAAAAAACAAACAAAACAAAACAAAGAACAAAAAAAATAAAAAATAAAAAAAAAGAAAAACAATTGCAGTTGTAAACTGGAGGCAGCCTAAGCATACTAGGCAAGCTATGTGTTCTGTGGATGACAGACTGAGAAACATGGAACTGCCATGATCCTTTGAATCTAAAAGGATCTTTAGTGGTTCCCAGAGGACAAGCACTCATCCTCTTACAATGATGTTCTTATATTGTTCTGAGTGTGGCTGTTATTCACCTTCTTCTCTCTTGAAATATTAAAGCCTGATCTCTGTGTTCTGATTTTACCAACACCTAGAGTTGAAAGGTTTTGACTGTTTTAGAGATGCTTTGAACTTCAAAGCAGAATTTCTCTGATTTTACAGAGACTAAGCTTTTTTATATTATTTTGATTTTTAAAGACTGTGAGACATTTAAATGTTGAAATGTTTGTATTGTCATTATAATTAACATAACATTTTGACATCTTAGGGAAAACATAAAATAGAAAATTAAGGTTTAATAGTTATGTGTTTATGTGTCATGTTGAAATGGACCAATTGCTCCACTGGTTTTATTTGTTGTGTTTGTTGTTGGTGTTGTTTGTTTATCAACTTGAGAGAAGCCAGAGTGTTCCTCAAATAAGAAACTCAACTGAAAAAATTTCTATCATTCACATTCTCTGTAAGCAAGTCTATAGAGTGGTTTTTGGATCTATGATTCAGGTATGTGGACACAGTCTATTTTGTGAGGAATGGGTACCAGTCCAAGCAAGTAGTTCAGAGTTGGATAACAAAGAAGGCTTTAAAAATTACAGGGAGCAAGTCAGTAAACAATATCCCTCCATGGTCACTGTTTCAGTTTCTGCCTAAAAGTTCCTGTCTTGATTTCCTACTGAATTGGCATAAGACCTCAGAGTGTTATGGTAAAAGAACTGTTTGCTTCACAAGTTTTATATTTATCATATTTATCAGAATAATGCAAAACCTGAGACTGTCAGATATATAGAATATTTATCAAGATGATTAACTAAATGATCCTCTTAAGTGTATTTTTCAAATTCTTTCTAAATTTAATTTATAAATTATTAATTTATTTTAATAAAATATATTTTCTATAATTAGAGATGTTATAAAGATACTTTTGTTTTTTCCTAGATGCCTGGCTACTTTTGATTAACATAATTGTTCCTTAATTTAATTTTTGTATCTGTATTAATTATGATATGATCAGTACATGGCTTACCATTGAGACTTGATTCTTTTTTTATAATGGCTTTGAATTTTATTGTTCACTTATTTTATTTTTTTCAAACAGATGTATTTAGTTTTATTTAAAAATTAATATTGATTTGGTTTTAGAAAGCTCTTTCCTAAGGACATTTTAAGGTTTGTTTAATTTTTTGATATCTATCTTTTATTTTATATTTATATTTATATCAAACTATAAATAATAAAAAAACACTCAGAATAGATAACAAAAACACATATAGTAAAAAAACCTTCTCTTTTCTCTAAAATGCATGAAACATAAAAGATAAAATCTAAAGCTCCTCAAGCCAGGTTAGGCTCAGCTACAGGTGAAGAAACACAGTAGGTCATAGAGACGCAGTACTGCCACCATGAATTTCTGCTATTCAACCCTTCTATGGTCAAACCACAAGTTTTTGTTTTGTTTTATTTTGTTTTGTTTTGTGTTTTGTGTTTTTTTTGTGTGTGTGTATGTGTGTGTGTGTTTAAAATCACTTTATTCACCCATCATCTTTCAATCATCTTTCAGTGAAAAAAGAATGTTTTGTCTTAAAGAACTCCACTAATGAGTGAGTACATCCCCTGCTTATGTGTCTGGGTTTTTGAGACCTTGCTCAAGAGGATATTCTCCAAATCCATCCATTTGCTGGCAAATTTTAGGATATCATTTTTTCTTACTGCTGAGTAGTACTCCATTGTGTAGATGTACTACAGTTTGTTAATCCATTCCTCAGTAGAGGGGCATCTAGATTGTTTCCAGGTTCTTGCTATTACAAATAATGCTGCTATGAACATAGTTTAGCTAATGCTTTTGGGCATGAATGTGCGTCTTGAGGCCCAATAGAGTATTGCTGGATCCTTGGTGTTAGAGTGATTCCCAGTTTTCTGAGAAACCTCTATACTGCATTCCAGAGTGGCTGAAGCAGTTTATACTAGTAGCAACATTGTAGTAGTGTTCCCCTTGGTCCATATCCTCTCCAGCATAGGCTGTCATCTGTGTTTTTGAACTTAGCCATTCTGACAAGTGTAAGGTGGTATCTCAAAGTTGTTTTGATTTGAATATTTTAAATTGCCTTTCAGGCATTTGTCATTTTGGAATTTCATTCATATCTGTTATAATGTTTGCCTTTCCATTTCAAGTTTTATTGAAGTAGATCTTCCCCTTCTTATTTAATTTGGTTAAGATTTGCCAATTGTGTTTAATCCTTAAAAAATTAATTAATTAATTAAGAAAAAGAGAGAATTCCCTTTTGTAGTTCTGAACCTCATTTGTAGATTGGGTTGTTTAGGGTTTTAGGCTCTAGTTCTTTGAGTTCTCTATATATTTTAGAGATCAGTCCACTGTCACTTGCAGGGTTAGTGAAATATTTTTCTATTTAGTAGTCTGTCATTTTATTTTAATGACTGTGTTCTTGGTCTTAAAGAAACTTCTCATTTTCAGGAGGTCCCACTTATTGACTGTTGATCTTAGTGTCTGTGCTATTCGTGTTATATTTAGGAAGTGATCACCTGTGCCAATGTGTTAGAGGGTATTTCCCACTTTCTTTTTTTATCAAGTTCAGCATGGTTGGTTTTATGTGGAGGTCTTTCATCTTCTTGGATTTGAGTTTTATGGAGGGTAATAGGCTTGGATTTATTTATTTTTTCTACAAACTGCCATTCAGTTATGGCAAAACAATTTGTTGAAGATACTGTTTTTCATTGAATATTTTGACTTTTTTTTGGTCAAAAAACAGGTGTTCATAGGTGTCTGGGGTGATATCTGTACTTTAATTCTGTTCTATTGATCCCTAAGTCTGTTTTTATGCCAGTACCAGGCTGTTTGTATTACTGTAGCTCTATAGTACAACTTGAAGTCAGGGAAAGTGATTTCCTGACATTCGTTTGTTGAGGAATATGTTTTGGCAATCATAACTTTTTGGTTATTCCTAATAAAATTTAGTAGTGTTCTTTCAAGGTCTATAAAAAGTTGTGTTGATGGAAATTGCATTGAATCTGTAGATTACTTTTGGTGGGATTTCCATTTTTAGTATGTTGATTCTACCTATCCAGAAGCATGGGAGATTTTTCTTTTTTCTAATATACACATCAATTTCTTTCTTCAGTGATTTTAAGTTTTTTTCAAACAGATCTGTTACTTCTTTGGTTATAGTTACTCCAAGGTATTTAATGCTATTTGCAGCTAGTACAAATGGTGATGTTTTCCTTATTTCTTTTTTTGCCTGTTTGTCTTTAGTCTACAGAAGGGCTATTGATTTTTTTTAATTAATCTTCTATCCTGATACAAAGCTGAAGGTGTTTATCAGCTGTAGAAATTCAATGGTAGAATTTTGTGGGTCACATATATACAATCATATGATCTGTAGAGATAGTTTCACTTCTTCTTTTCAATTTGTTTACCCCTATTTCCCTTTTGTTTTTATGTTATTTGTCTAAAACTTTGAGAACTATATTTAATAAATAAGTGTAATTGAACAGCCTTGTCTAGTTCCTGACTTTTGTGGGATTGTTTTGAGGTTATCTCTATTTAGTTAAGTATTCATTATTGCCTATTTAATTAAAACAGGAATCAAAGTCTTCCTAAAATGTAACAAAAATGATTTAACAATTTATCCAAACTTGTGGGACACAATGAAAGCAGTCTTAAGAGGAAAATTCATAGCACTAGATGCTTATATTGAAAAACCTAGAGGAATCCCACAATAGAGAACTAACAGCACAGCTGAAAACCTTAGAACAATTAGAAGCAAACTAACTTAGAAGGACTAAATAGCAAAAAATAATGAAACTTAAGAGTTAAAACCAATAAAATTGAAACAAAAAGAACAATACAAAGAATCAATAAAGCAAAGAGTTTTTTCTTTGAGAAAATTAACAAGATAGATAAACCCTTATACAAATTAACCAAAAGCAGAGAGAAAGTATCAAAATCAACAAAATCAGAAATAAAAAAGGGGGGGCACAACAAAAGACCCCCAGGATATCCAGAGAGAATTATCAGGTCAGACATTGAAAATCTATACTCTCCCTAGTTAGAAAACCCAGAAGTGGACTGGTTTTAGGACAGGTATGATTAACTGAAATTAAATAAAGATCAGATTAAATACCTAAACAGACCTATAACCCTAACAGAAATGGAAGCTGTAATCAAAAGCCTCCCAAATAAAAAACACCTAGGTACAGAATTTTCAGTGAAGAATTCTACCAGACATTCAAAGAAAAATTACTACCAAATACTCCCCAAACCCTTTCACACAGTAGAAACCAAAGGAATATTGTCAAATTCTTTTTTATGATTCCTCAATTATGCTAATACCTAAGCCACTCAAAGACAAAACAAAGAAGAATTACAAACAAATTTTCTTCATGAATATTGATGCTGAAATTCTCAACAAAAGTATGGCAAACCATATACAAAACTATATTAAAATATCTAGCAAAATGGAGTAGGCTTTCTCCCAGAAATACAGGGATAGTGCAACATATGAAAAACCATAAATGTCACCCATCATATAAACTATGTGAAGTAATTAAACGTATTATTTATGTTTAATAAATAAAATCTTTGACAAAATTCAACATTCCTTTATGATAAAATTCCTGGAAACAACAGAAATACAGGGAAAATATATAAATATAATAAATGCAATTAACAAGAAGCCAATAGTCAGTATCAAACTTAGTGGAGAAATATTTAAAGCAATCACACAAAAAATCAGAATTTAGACAAGGATGTCCTCCTTCCCCTTATCTATTCAATATAGTTCTTGAAGGTTAAACTAAAGCAATAAAGAACAAAAGGATATTAAGGGGATACAAATTGGAAAAGAAGAAGTGAAACTCTCTCTATTTGTAGATAATATGATTGTATACATAAGTGACCAACAAAATTCTACCAGGGAAATTCTACAGCTGATAAACACCTTCAGCAATATAGCAGGATACAAGATTAACTTAAAGAAATCAGTAGCCCTCCTATACACTAAAGATAAAAGGACTGAAAAAGAAATAAGGGAAACATCACCCTTTATAATAGCTGCAAATAGCATTAAATACCTTGGAGTAACTATAACCAAAGAAGTAACAGATCTATTTGACAAAAACTTTGAATCACTGAAGAAAGAAATTGAAGAAGATATGGAAAGCTCTCCCATGTTCCTGGATAGGTAGGATCAACATAGTGAAAATGGCAATCTTATCAAAAGCAATCTACAGATTCAATACAATTCCCATCAAGTTTTTACAGACCTGGAAAGAACGCTACTCAATTTTATTTAGAATAACAGGAAATTTCGAAATTGCCAAAACCTTTTTGATCAACAAAAGTACCTCAGGAGGCATTACCATCCACCTCAAATTATTCTATAGAGCTACAGTAATAAAAACAGCATGGTACTGGCATAAAAACAGATTTGTGGATCAATGGAATAAAAATCAGGATGCAAACATTAACCCAAATACCTCTGAACACCTGATCTTAGACAAAGAGGCCCAAAATGTTCAATGGAAAAAAGATAGCATCTTCAACAAATGGTGTTAGCATAGCTGCATTGTAGTGTGTAGAAAAATGCAAATACATCCAAGCTAATCACCCTGCACTAAACTAAAATCTAAGTGGATCAAAGACCTCAACATAAACCCAGCCATACTGAACTTGATAGAAAGAAAATAGGAAATAACCTTCAATGAATTGGCCATTTCCTTAATATAACACCAATAGCACAGACACTAATAACAACAATTAATAAATGGGACCTCCTAAAACTGAGAAAGAAGGTTGTATAAAGCCAAAGCCACAGTCAATAAGACAAAACGACAGCCTATTCACCAATCATACTAGTGACAGAGACTGATTTCTAAAATATATAGAGAATTAAAAAAAAAAAAAAAACTAGATCCCAAAGCTCTAAATAACCCAGTTAAAAAAATGGGGTTGAGAATTAAAAAGGGAATTCTCAGCAGAGGAATCACAAATGGCTAAAAGTCACTTGAAAAAGTGTTCAACATTTTTAGACATCAGAGAAATTCATTTCAAAACAAGTTTGAGATACCACCTTACACCTATCAGATTGGCTAAGATAAAAGATACAGATGAAGGCCTATGCTGAAGAAGTTGCAGAGCAAGGGAAATACTCCTCTATTTGTGGGATTGTAAGCTTGTTCAGTCACTCTGGAATGCAGTATGGCTGTTTCTCAGGAAACTGGGAATCAATCTCCCCAAGGATCCAGCAATACCACTACTGGGCATATACCCTAAGGATACACATTTGCACTCCAAAGCCACTTGCTCAACTATGTTCATAAAAGCATTTTTCATAATTGCAAGAACCTGGAAACAACCTAGATGCCCCTCAACTAAAGAATGATAAACAAACTGTGGTACATTTACATAATGGAGTACTACTCAGCAGTAAGAAAAAATGATGTGCTGAAATTTGCAGGCAAATGGGTGGATTTGGAGAATATCCTCCTGAGTGAGGTATTACAAACCCATAAAGATAATCAGGGAATGTACTCACTCATTAGTGGACATTAAACAAAACAGCACAAAGCAAAGCATGTTTAAACTATAAACCACAACCCCTGAACAACTTGAGATGTGAAACTCCTTGGACTGGCTCCTTTGAGCCACTTCTCTCCAGTGGAACACCTGATCCAGTCTTGATGTCGGGGTGAGGAAAGTGGATATTCTCAGAGTGGATGCTGAGCTAAGCCACATTGGTCTCTCAGCACCTCCTGCCCTTGCTTGGGATGAAATAGTGATTGGGAGAAGAGAAAGTGAATAGAATGAATGGGAGTGGAAATGAAATTTAAATAAGGGGATACATGGATAAAAACTATGACGCTATTCATAATAAAAAATTGAAAAAAATTAAATTTAAAAAAGAAAAAAGAGACTAATGAGTAAAAGAGGAGAAGATAAAAGACTCAGAATGCCTCATTCTTTGTCAGTGTGCCAAAACAGGAAGAATTCACATTAGTTGTAGCTGCCTGCCCCAAGCAGGACATTTTCAGTCCATGATTCATTTAGTGCAGCCACTACTGATGCTAGATGTTAGGTAACAACTGTTAACATGATGAATATCAAGAACTTAAAAATTATAAGATCCATTGTGTAGGAAGGAAAGTTGTGAACCACTAACCTCTCAATGTTCTAAAGCCATGGCACTCATGAAAGTACAAAGCTGTGGATTCTTGTATAACATCTATAAAAGGACAAACCACTCAATATCTCAGCATGGATAAAGGATGACATTTGAGACACCAGTTATTTAATAATTTTAATGGCTCTTATTTTAAGAGATCTATTTCTCTTGAGTTTTATAGATGCTGATAGATTCCCCTTAATACAATAAATGACTTTAAATCTACAAATGTGCAAACAACTCTATTTAAACTCAGTTGTTCATATGAATCCAAAGACATAAAAATAAGACCATGAAATATTTCCAGGAAGCAACATTCCAGAGAGGCTGAAAATAGGGAGGGGGGAAATATGACCAAGTGCATATTAGATCTAAATGGCATTATTAAGTATCTCATAAATTGTGAAATTAACATAAAACCAATAGAAAAACAAAAGAAGTTTGAGTTATTGAATTTATTACTGAAGCCACAGTAGAGGAACAATTCTACCTACAAAAAATATACTTGGTAATTTAAAATTATATTCAATGCTTTTCTTTTTCAATTGCCTTACATTCATCTTTTTAACTTCTTAGTATGTTTCTAGATCTTGCAAGCATGAGCTACCAGTACAGTATATGACCAAAGGTAAATTTATGTTATTGCTATAATTTAAAAAAAATACTAAGCAAAAGTGAAGAAGAAAGGATTTATTTGGGACTTCAGTTTTAGAAGTATATTAGTCCTTAACCAACAGTATAAGGAGCATGGCAGCCAGAAGGCAGGCATGGTAATGAAGTAGTAGCTAAAAGCCTAATTCCTATCAAAAACAGGAAAAAGAAAGCACAAATACTGGGGATGGTTGCAGGCGTTTGAAGTCTCAAGGCCCAGGCCTGAGTAAACCTCATTCAACAAGACCACTCTCCCTAACTCTTTCAAACAGTCGACACAAATGGGGATCTATAGTGGGATTTTGTTGTTACATTGTGAACAATTGTCCCACCTACTAGTTTAATAAAAATGCTCACTGGCTGAAGGCAGACAGGAAGTGTGGTTGGCACTACCAGACTGTGAAAACTCTGGGAACAGGAAAAGCAGAATACAGTTGCTGGAAAAATATGATGGAGATGCTATGAAGAGATGCCAGTAAATACATAAGAAAGAAGCTGAAAGGCTGCTGTGAAAGAAGGTACCAAACCCCATATCTGAATAAGATAAGAACAATGAAATTAACAGTTAGCAATTTACATGCCTAAGCTCTACGTCAATCAGCAAGCAGAATGTAATAAATATAAGTGACTGTGTGATTCTGTGGGACTGTGGGACTGCAGGACTGGGGAACTGTAGCGAGAGACCATGGGCCAGCCAGACCAGAAACCTACTACTATAGGGTTCAAGTATTCAAATACCTGAGGCTGGAGGATACCTTATATTTCAAACAACCATAGTAAGTAAAGCAGTGTACCTGGCTCAGATTAAGAACTAATACAAATTTCTGCAAGTTAAGACCTAATATGTATCTACTTGTAAAATATTAAACAAATGTTATTTCTGCCTCAGGGGGAAATAAATAACTACATTAGTGTTTTTTCCTAACCTGGTAGTTTATGACAAAGGTCAAAGAATAATTTTTGTAAATATAGGTTTTCAAATTTTTGTCATGAAGAAAACACGATTTTTTAAATGAGAAATGCACTATTTGATTGATTTGTGATCTTGCATGTAATTATGACCATTCCTCAGTCATTTATGTGCTAATCTGTAGTAACTTTTTGATTGACTTGTGCAGTGGGACTATTTTGACTGTTCTATGTATCATCTTGTAAATAAAGTAATTGTTGACCTATGGCGAGCACTGTAGAAATAGGCAGGAAATCAGAGTAGAGAGAGGTAGAAGGGAGGCAGAGTCAGTCAGTCTCCATTCAGCCTCCAAATAAGAACCATGTAAGGAACCCAGGTGAGCCACGGGCTGGGCAACATGGTAGGTAGATTCTGACAGGTATAAAGTGGTGTCTCAAAGTTGGTTTGTCTTCATTTCTCTGATGGCTGAAAATGATGAGCACTTTTTCAAGTGTCTTTCAGCCATTTGTAATTCTTCTGCTGAGAATTCCCTGTTTAATTCTCAACCTCATTTTTTTAATTGGGTAATTTAGGACTTTGTGCTCTAGTTTATTGAGTTATCCACATTTTTAAGAGATAGGTCCTCTGTCACTTGCAGGATTGATGAAAATCTTTTCCCATATTGTAGGCTGTCATTTAGCCTTATATAGTGTGCCTTTGGTGTTACAGAAACTTCTCAGTTTCAGAAGGTCTCACTTATTGATTGTTGTACATAGTGTTTGTGCTACTTGTGGTATATTTAAGAAGTGGTCACCTGAGGCATTGCAATAGAGGTTATTTCCCACTTTCTTTTCTCTCTAATTCAGTGTGCTTGGGTTTATGTTGAAGTCTTTGATCTACTTGGATTTGAGTTTTGTGCAGGGTGATAGGCTTGGATCTATTTGCATTTTTCTACATACTACCATCCAGCTATGCCAACACCATTTGTTAAAGATACTATCTTATTTCCATTGAATATTTTGGACCCCTTTGTCAATGATCAGGTGTTCATAGATTTTTAGGTTAATGTTGGAATCTTCAATTTGATTCCCTTCATCCACAAGTCTGTGTTTATGCCAGTACCAGGCTGTTTTCATTACTATAGCTCTATAGTGTAATTTGAGGTGGATGGTGATGCCTCCTGAGGTTCTTTTGTTGATTAAAATTGTTTTGGCAATTCCTAAATTTCCTGTTATTCTAAATAAAATTGAGTAGTGTTCTTTCCAGGTCTGTAAAAAATTGTTTTGAAATTAGGATGGGAATTGCATTGAATCTGTAGATTGCTTTTGGTAGGATTGTCATTTTTACTAAGTTGATCTTACCTATTCAGGAACATGGGAGATCTTTCCATTTTCTGATATCCTCTTCAATTTCTTTCTTCATTTAATATTTTTATCAAATAGATCTGTTACTTCCTTGCTGATAGTTACTCCAAGGTATTTAATGCTATTTGCAGCTATTATAAAGGGTGATGCTTCCCTTATTTCTTTTTCAGCCTTTTTATCTTTTGTGCATAGGAGGGATACTGATTTCTTTGAGTTAATCTTATATCCTGCTACTTTGCTGAAGGTGTTTATCAGCCATAGAAGTTCCCTAGTAGAATTTTGTTGGTCATTTATGTATACAATCATATCATCTTCAAATAGTGATAATTTCACTCCTTTTCTAATTTGTATCCCCTTAATTTCCCTGTGTTTTCTTATTGCTTTAGCTGAAACTTTGAGAACTATATTGAATAGATAAGGGGAGAGGGGACAGCTTTGTCTGATTCCTGAGTTTAGTGGGTTTGGTTTCTCCATTTAGTTTGATGCTGGCTGTCAGCTTTTTGTAAATCACCTTTATTATATTTAAATACTTTCTCTGTATTCCTGACCTCTACAGGACTTTTATCATAAAGGAGTGTTGGATTTTGTCAAATGCTTTGCCAGTATCTAAGGAAATAATCATGTGCTTTTTTTCCTTCAGTTTTTTTTTTTTAATATGATTTACAGTTTTCCTTATGTTGAACCATTCCTACATTTCTGGGATGAAGTCTACTTGATTTTGGTGGATATTTTTTATATTTATATATCAGTTGCCAGAATTATGTTAAGAATTTTTGCATTGATATTCATGAGAGAATTTGGTTAATAATTCTCTTTCTTTGTTGTGCTTTGAGTGGCTTGGGTGTTAGAGTTATTATGGCCTCATAAAAAGAGTTTGGCAATATTCCTTCAGCTTGTACTGTGTGAACCAGTTTGAGGTGTATTGTTCTTCTTTAAATGTCTGGTAGAATTCTGCTGTAAAACCATGTGGACCTGGGCTTTTTTTTTTTTTACTTGGAAGGCTTTTAATGACAGCTTCAATTTCCTTTAGAGTTATGGGCCTGTTTAGGTCGTTAATCTGATCTTGATTTCATTTTTGTAAGTGGTACCTGTTGAGAAAGCTGTCCATTTCTTCTAAGTTTTCCATTTTTGTAGAGTATATGTTTTCCAAGTATGATCTGATATTTCCCTGGATTTCATGGGGGTCTCTTGTTTTGTCCCCCTTTTCATTTTTGATTTTGTTAATTTGGATGCTCTCTTTCTCTGTGTTTTTGTTTGTTTGGACAAGGGTTTATTTATGGAGTTGACTTTTCTCAAAGAACCAACTCTTTGATTCATTGATTCTTTGTATTTTTTTGTTTCAATTGTGTTGATTTCAGCTCTAAGTTTGATTATTGCTTGCTATCTACTTCTTCTAAGTGAGTTTGCTTCTAATTGTTCTAAGGATTTCAGCTGTATTTTTAGTTGTCTTGTGTGGGATTTTTCTAGTTTTTTTTTTTTTTTTTACATGAGCATCTATGGCTATAAATTTGGTTAAGCTTGCAGCTGCAGTCCAGCTCTTTTCGGCAGAATTACTATTTTCACCTTTGCCTCATTGTGTGCATTTTTTATTAGTTCTATTTCAGTTTTTAGTTCCTGGAATGTTTCTTTCATTTTTTTTATTTACATGTTCTTCATTTTCTTTCAAGGATTTGTTCATCTCTTCCAATTTTTTGTTTGCATTTTCTTCTATTTCTCTAAGGAAAATTTTTGTGTCCTCTTTTACAGCTTCTATAATGTTCATAAAGTTGTTTTTGCTGTTATTTGCTCTTCATTGCTCCGTTCGGCTGTTGGTGTTGTAGAACCACGAATTTTTTTCTGGTATTGCCTTGTTGTTTATATTGTTATATGCATTCTTGCACTGACATCTGTCCATAGCTTCAGTGATTTACACTTAGTGGGCTCCTAGTCATTTGTGGCTAGAGGGCTTGAGTGTCTCCTGTCTGCTCTGAACACGAGGTCTGCATGGTCTCTGACTTTGCTCTAGACATGGTTCTGCATTTCTTAGGCATCTGCCTATCTGTCTATGATGAAGCAGTTTGCTCAGGAGATAGGGGCCCTGGTCAAAGGAGGTCCCTTCTGCTAGGAATCACTGGAGAGAGATCCTCTCTTTTAGCCTATGGCCAGTCTGCTAGCTGATATTCTGAGATCAAGACCCTTGGAATGACCCAGGCCCCCTAGAGAGGGATTCTCCCTGCAGGCAGCCCAGGAGCTGAGGGTCCCTCATCTCTGAGTTTACTCTGGACACAGTTCAGAGTCCATCTTGTAGCCTTCATTTGATAAACATTACCATACTATTATTGCAAAAGTCATTGACTTTCAATTTGACTCATATTTGAGGAAACTGTAATAACAGTCATATGTGTTTTTAAATAGGGAAAGATGTGTGGTTTTTCTACAAAGGCCCTTTTATGTAGAGCAGTGGAAGAAAACCTTGATGATCAAACTCCACAGATTTATTTTCCACAATTTATGGATGCAACCAGTGAATTGCAGTTGTTATATTCTACCTTCTATATTTAGTAACTCATCTATTATTAGAAATTTCTACAATTAAATATATGTTTATTTTTGGGAACATTTCATCAATGAGCAGTGTTGTAAGATATTTGATTTCACTCTGTAATGATTTGTTACTATGATCGGTTTAATAATAATAAGTTAAATGGCCAATAGCCAGGCAGAAGGTATAGGCAAGACTTCTGGCCAAAAAAAGGAGCTCTGGAAAGAACAAAGTGAGACTCCTAGTCAGACAGGAAGGAAGTAGAATGGCCAATATGAAGATGATGTAACAAACCACATGTTCTGAAATAAGTTGAGAGATACGGGTTAAATGAAGTTATAGGGACTAGTTAGGGGCAAGGCACAGCTAAGGCTATGCTTTCATAATAAATCCTCATGAGAAGGTCCTGCTACAGACCAGACATTCTTGAAGTCTCTGAGCTATATCCTTTCTGACATTAAAATCATTTTACTCCTAAATGACTATGGTCATATAAGCAATGTATCTCTGTTAATTTTTTGAGTTAAGTTGTACTCACAGTATATTAATCTATATTAGCCACAGCCTAAAGGCAAGTAAAAATAGAGACCGAAGAAAAGCTAACTGGTTCAGTTTATTTGCTGTTGAACAATAATACTCCATTGTGTAAAAGTACTATATTTTCTTTATCCACTCACTGTTGAGGGCTACTTAGGTTGTTTCAAATTTCTCATGATGAAGAATAGACAATCAGTGAACATAGTTGTGGAAGTATCTCTGTGGAAGGAAGAAGCAGTCTTTGAGTATATGCTCAACAATAATATATCAGGATCTTGAAGTAAATTATTTCCAATCTTCCTAAGGAAACAACACACTGACTCCTATTATGCCTGTACAAGTCTGCATGCCCTCCAGAAATGGATCAGTTTCCCTTTATTCTATATCTTTCCCAGAATGAGCTGTTACTTGTATTATTAGTCTTAACCATCATAAAAGGTATAAGACAAATTCTCGAACTTGTTTTGATTTATAATTCCCCCATGACTAAAAATGTTTAACATTGCTGTGAGTGTTACTCAGCTATTTGAATTATCTCTTCTGAGAATTCTGTTTAGATCTGTTTCTTGTACATTTCCCTGGGCTTTTTTCTCTGTTTATTTTGTCCTAATTACATGTGTTAGTTTTGTTTTTTATAAAGTTTATATTATGTTTTAGTTTATTATAATCCCTCAGATGCCTGTTTTTTTTTTAATAAGACCCTGAAAGAGGATAGATCCAGACAGGAGGGCAGGTAGGGAGGAATTGGAAAGAGGAAAGAGAGGAGAAACCATAATCAGGATAAATTATGTGAGAATAAAATATATTTTCAATAGAAGGAATAAAATACAGGTTGTTTGATGCTCTTGCAGAGGATTCTATTTTACTACCCAGCATCTAAGTCTTGCCATCAGCAACTACCTACATCTCTAGCTCCAGTTCCAATTGATGTAATGACCACTTTTGGGCTTAGAAAGCACTATAGGCAGTAAATATACATGCACACAACCAGGCAGACAGGGTGGCAGATGTATGTGTGTCCACATGAACATGTGCTTGCATATACACACATATACATATGTAATAAAAATTGAAAAAAGTAATGAATATACCTAAAAACCAAATAAAATATGTAAAACCATAACACAACAGATTTTGTTATTTTAGTTTTTATTTATATAATTAATACAGATTTTAAGTATAAAAATATAAAATTATCTGAATAAACTAAATATTATTATTATTATTCACATGAAAGCAAGAGATCTCTGTTTTTGGATTTACTTGAATTATACAACACAGAAGCATCATTAGCACTATAATTTATGAATATTTAGTAATGAATGCTCTGAAAAAATATTTGCTTAAAATATTAAAGCATGAGTGTTTCATTACATATTGATAACTTTTATAATTAAAAACTTTAACCTGGTGTTAACACTTGAACCCTGGTGAAACACCAGACTAAACTGCTCCATGGGTGAAAGGAAAGTTTTATTGAGGATTGCCTGCCAAGGCTTTTCCTGAAAGCCACATAGAAAAGGAAAATGGTGGAAAAGCAAGCAGATATATGTGACAGTCATCAGGGTAGGCTTTTATGCTCCTGCAGGATGATGGGAAATCCAAGTTCTCTTCCGAGATAGTTGACTGTATGTCAGATTCAGGAAGGTTCCTGATAAAGGGAAACCTACAGTTCAATAAGTTTCAATAAACAATCCTGTTTATCTGGACAAAGTCATTCTGTAGAAGACATTGACATCACCATTGGCATTGTAGGGCTTCTCTGAACCTAACACAAGACTCTGAACTCAGAGACAGAACTGTGAACACAGAGAGAAAGATCTTTATTTTATGATGTCTGATCTACAAAGAGAGTCCTAGGACAGTCAGCTTGCCATATTGAATTTAATTAATTAAAAAAATGAAAAAGTACTAACTCCACAAAATGGAATGTTGTGGGATACCTTATAGAATAAGTGTTTAAAATTTACATTTTTTAAACTAGGAGTAGAACTTCTAATTAATAAAACACCTTAGTTAATTAGTCAAAAAAAGTTATTAAAGTTATTTTTATCATGGTTTCTCTGTCAAGATCCTCCAATATCCTCTACATACCACTTCTCAACCAATACCATGCCTTCTTAATTCCCACTCCTTAGGAAGTAAACATGCATGCAAATAGGCAAATGAAATTATGTTAACCACAATAATAATAATAATAATAATAATAAATTCATTTTTAAAAATTACAAGAAGTAAACACATGCAAGCAACACCCATAAAAACAAATTCAACAATCATAGTTGTTGAGTTATGATAATGTTTTTGTTGACAGTTATTGGTGGAAGGCACAGTTGCGTGGTGAAGAGGGACGGGGTAGAGGTATGCACTCTGGTAAGGTGGGGAGATGAAAGAAAGAAAAAGAGAAGGATCCAAGGTGGAGAGCCTCTTTAAATGGATCTGGATGTCAGAAGTTAGAATGCTGGGTGGGCAGGAGGTGTGAGTAAAGAGGCTGTCATCACGGAGATCTCAGACATCTGTTCCATGGAGGATCTGAGAGGGCAGAATGCTAGGAGAAAAAAAAAATAGACTATTAACATTGATCCCATGGATGTTGCTATCCATGTAAAGAGTGATAACTGCCAGAAAGAATATAGTGGGAAAGTGCACTGATCATACAGTAGAGGCAACTATGCATGATAGAGGCATAGGAGCAGATATGCCCTTTGTTTGGACATTTTAGAAAACCAGGTTTCAGCTGATGGATGAATGTCCACTTGTATCTGGAGAGGTTGTACCAGTATTGAAGTCTCAGGCACTTGTCAAGCTGGCACACTAGATTGAGGGATGGAGTCATCACATCTGCTGTTTGTTGTCTGGCAGGAGGGTTGGGCCTGTGCAGGAACCTGCCAATATGTGAAAACACAGCTAAAACAGATTTACATTTTGGTGTGTCAGAGCAAAAGTTATGGCTTTGGGTTATATAGTATAAATATTTTTCAGGACCTGGTTTCAGCCCAGGGAAACATACCTTTAAATATGTAACCAAAAGAATTTGCTGAATGAATGTGGTTGAGAGAGTAATTGAAGAAGGCTTTTATCCAGTCTCCGATGTCACATTCTGGTAGCATGGTGAACAGTGTGAACTGTGTCTATACTTAATATTAGCTCTAAGAGAATGAGAGCTGTAACTTTTATTTAGAAATATGAGAACATAGCTCAAGCTAAGCTTAGTTGGCAAATGGCATCAGAGATTTGAGAAGGATAAATTATACCTCAGTTACCAATCAAAAGTAACAGAGATTTTACCTGCTGGCTACCTGTGCATCTGTGCCTCCATGGTCACAGAGGGCAAAGGTGTTTTAAGACTTCAATTGTCTATGGCTGCCAGGCCTCAGAAGATCTGACAATTGGCAGGTAGGAACTCACTGAAAAACAACCTACCTTATCTAGGCAAGAGTGAGGTGATGGATTCTCCAGAGTCCTGTTGTCCACCATCTGAATGGGGCCTTGGCAGCAGGTGATACAAAAGACAGCTTTTATAATGGCTGCTATTACTATTCTGGAGCAAGTTCCTCATGCAGCCTCTTTTCTTATTGATCTTCACAGAGGTACAGAATGCTATCTAGAGCTGACATGTCTATCTATCATGAAAAGTCTTTAAATTGAACATTTTAAATGCCATATTCTGCAGATCTCTGACCATTGCAGAACTGTCTGTCTATTCGGTATGACTGACTCTTAAACTTGTGTACTCTAACAGTCTTTAACATATTAGCAACTTTTATATTTGTAAAACTATTAATTGGCAAATTTGAGGAGGTGGCTTCACAGTAAATGAGAGTCTCAGAGCTAAGCCCTGAGTCTCCCAGAGTGGAAGAGTGGGCTTCCATGGACCCCTGCAGCTATGTAACAGCAGCACTTCTGAGTGGTCAGCCCTGGGTCACCTAGCGTGGGAGAGTGAGCCTGCAAGTATCATGCTGCCATGCTGCTGCCAGCAGGTGCCATGAGCAAGTGTTGGGGGGTGAAAATTGGAATGGATGCCTTTATCTAGTTGCACAAGTAATGTATCTGACACTGTGGGTGATGATCTGAGATGCATTTACCTGGGGATAGCTATGACCAAACTGTTACACTTGCCTGTCCAGTGATAGGGGGTCAGACAAAGGGCAATGCCTGAAGAACAGGTTATCTGAGCAAAAACAAAGACCTCAAGAGTGAGGCAAAGTGGGTCTGGGGCTATGAGCCAGAAAGATATAAGGTCGAATAAATCATTGTTTGTGGGAAAATGAGATAAAGTTTACCAGAGGAAAGATCTCTCAGGGAGTCTGAACAGACAGCTTATAGGCTGGACCAAGTGCTAGGAGGGTACCTGTTGAGTCAAGGTACCAAGTATTGTGTTATAATAATGCATATACCTGCACCTGGATGTAGATGGCAGCCCATTGCTTCAGACAGGAACAGTGATGTGGCAGAGACTCACAACAAAACCATAAACAGTCTGGGCTCACACTGAGGTCATTATTTCTATGGAGAGAGGGAGAAGAGATAGAGATAGAGAGGGAAAGGGAGAAGAAGGGAGGTGGAGAAAGAGAGACAGAGACTGAAAGAGAGGGGTGGTCAGGTGTTGAGGCATGTATCCTCTGACAAAGTGGGGAGAGGGAAGAAATAGACAGAGAGGTGTCAGTGGAAGGTCGAGAGTCTTCTTAACTAGCACTTGATGTCAGAATTCAGAGTGCTGGTTTGGCTGTACTAATTGCTGTTAGCCCGAGCTTCAGAAAGTGATATAGAGCAAAACCAGCCAGAAAGACAAAAATGCCCAATTGTAGCAATAGGAGACAATAAATCTGCAAAAAGTAGCATTGAGTTTAATTTCTATTGGATTCTATTTCTAGGCATGAACCAACCATATATCTAATATAGCCCATGTGATTTTATTATACTAAACTAATTTTTCCTTTGCCAATGAATATCAGTTGAAGATGGCTACTCGATTAAGAATGAATGCTAATATCCTTCTCAGTACTTGGGCTTGTCTATCTTGAACTTGTATAGATCCTATGTATATTGTCACTGTCTCTGTGAGTACATATGTGCTTAAATCCACTTGTGTCATGAAGGCATAGTTTCCTTAGGAACAAGCATCCCCTGGGGTTCTTTTAATTGTGGTGATATTTGTTTGTTTTCTAACAAATAAAGCTAGCCTGAAGATCAGAGGGCATATACATCGAGTAGTTAACCATAGAAGCTGGGGAACAGTGGCACAAATATTTAAACCAAGCACTTGGGAGGAGGAAGTAGAAAGATCAGAGAGCTCAAGGCCACTCTTGATTACATGAGATTGACTCTGTCTAAAAGAGAAACAGAGCCAGGAGGTGTTGGTGGCTCCCACCTTTCCTCCCAGCACTAAATGGGTGGAGAGAAGAACAGTGGTACAGGATCTCAGCCCATTCAGACTGGGGAATTTTAGAGATGGAATCTCTCCCCATTTTGGCCTGAGGATTGGGTAAAGGATTGAAGTCTCTCTAAAGTTTGGCTTCTTTACTTGGTCTTTCAGCATATATCACAATATCTGGCTCCAGGTTTTTTTTTTTTTTTTTTTTTTTTTTTTTTTTTTTTTTTTTTTTTTTTTTTTTTTTTTTTTTTTTTTTTTTTTTTTTTTTTTTTTTTTTTTTTTTTTTTTTTTTTTTTTTTTTTTTTTTTTTTTTTTTTTTTTTTTTTTTTTTTTTTTTTTTTTTTTAATACTGATTAGGATACTTGCTACATATAATCTTTCAGCATCTTCTTCTAAATGGTTCCCTGAGCCTCAAGGGAAATGGTTTAATGAAGACCATTTACTTAAGAGAATATTTTCTATATTCTATACAAAACAGATTTTAAAACCATTTGATTCTCATTGAAAAAAAAAATCTGTAGCATCTAGAAAATGCGATTACAATTTCTGCTTTTCACTCTATTGAACATTTAATAAGTGTAATACAGAGAGCATTGCAAAATATCTCCAATATAGTATTACTTTTAGTAGCTTCTATTTTCTTTATTTTCCTTTTTCATTAAGTATATTTCCATTCATTTCTATAAATTTCAGAAATTTTGCTTCAAAATCAATAGTCACCAAGTTAAAAAAAAAAAAAAAACCAGAATCCTATGTAATAACTTACTTCTGTTTTTTACTTGTGGATTGTTTATATTTCATTTAGAAAATTTATTATCATTTTGCTAAATTGATTCTCTTAGTTCCCAACTTGCTTGTTGAAAATTTATAAACATAGATGTGGTAAGGAGGGAATTTCTTTGAATGTATTTTATATATATTAATGCAATATATTTTGATTATGTTTTCCCCTCCCCAAACTCCTTCCAGACCCTTATTATCCTTCCTATGTCTTTTAATGTATTTTAGAAAACATTTAAATAATCTTCAGTATCCTTAGCCACTCACTAGTATGTCCTTAATTTTTTAAGCTTTTCAGATATTTATAGTTGGTGATATTACACTATTTATATATATATGACATATACAGAATATAATGTTTTATTGGTTAAGAAATACTTTGATATAATCATTAATTTTTTTTCTCCTCAAGACAATGTGGTCACTTAAGTAAGTACATCATGTCTTATTATATATTTCCATACTGAGAATATTTTATTATTGAATTACAATATAATGCATGAGAATGAAATTTCTCTTTGCTTTAAATATATAATTTGAAAAACACCAAAATCATCTACCTTACCTAAGAAAAATTTAGATGTAGTCTTAATAAACCTTTGCATATTAAATATATAATATATAACTATACATTAAAATACATGTTATAAACGAGTTATTTCTCATTTTTCAGATTTATGTTTTATTTAAGAGTATCTAAATGTAAATAGCATTGATACATGTATGCTTCTGTACTAAAGTGTGATCCATGTGGGCCTGTATCTCTCCCTGCAATTCTATTAAGGTCACTTCCTTTTCATAGCTTACAGAAAGATTGATAACCCTTAATCTTTGTTAAGCTTCTTTATTGGAGACCATCAAGATTTAATTTTTGAATCTTGCCATTTGCTAGATAAATGGATTATGAGACTCTTTCTTTTTTAACTTTTCTAATTAATCTGAATGTCATTTGTGACGACAGGGACTCCAGGAGTTGGTGGAAATTTTGCAAGCAAACTCTTAACAAATATGTTTTTTATCAATGTCAACTTGCAGATAATGCCATCTGTGCTAATCCCCAGTCTTTTCCACTAGAGTGCTCGAAGTTGTCTTTCAGTTTGATTTATCAGACAGCCAACCCTGGCCTAACCCTGTCAGCTTAGTTCAGAGGAGCTCTCACAAAAGATAGGCCTCTGATCTGACAAATTGATTGTCTGAAAGGAAGTTTAACTGAAGAAGAATCTCCAAAACAACTGATAAAGCCTTTCTTTTCCCAGCTTACAGCTTCAGAGATTTGAGCAGAAATTTTAATGTACACAAAAGGTAAAAGGAAGGTAATGAATAATTTTGAAATGTAAATATAAAGTGAAACAATACAGGCTGGCAGCATCCTATTAAATCTAGCCTGACACTGAGTGTCAGAAGGTATGTTTTATTTAAAAGCTTTGGCATGAGGATAATTGAAAAAGATCACCCTAATTAAAAATCAAATATCAAATTTCTCTTAGAGCTTATGAATGAAATTTATGTGTAACATAACAATTAATGATATAGAAAATAAATTGCAAACCACAAAAAGGACGGCTTAAATAACTTCAAAAACATTTTGATATAGTTATCTTTTCACAGAAAAGAATGGTAAATAACTTCAAACTTTGACACTTTGATTGCTGTCACATAATTTTGTACTTATGCATTGTTCTGTGACTTTTAAAAAATGCACTACAGTCTGCAGAGTCCCAGCTCACTCTGGAGCAGGGGCAGATAAACTCTGCAGGGCAACAGACCCTCAGCACCTGCTGAGGGAAGCTGCAGGGCTACCCACCTCCACCTGAACTGAGCAAGCAAACATCTGCAGGGGTCTCTGAAGGACAGACTCAGACCATTCAGAGGTGAGGAGGGGTAACCAGGCCCAAGCGCCTATATCCCATCCTGGGAGGGAGAGTCGAGCTCCCATAGCTTTCGGTTCCGCTTCCAGGACAAGTGCTGTCTGCAGAGTCCCAACACACTCTGGAGCAGGGGCGGATAAACTCTGCAGGTCACCAGACCCACAGCTCCTGCTGAGGGAAGCTGCACGGCTACCTGCCACCACCTCAAACTGAGCAAGCCAACATCTGCAGGGGTCTCTGAAGGACAGACTCAGACCCTGACCAGAGGGGTGACAGGAGGCACACAAATCCAAGTGCCACAAAAGATCAGGAGCCATCTAATTGTGAACCACTGAAGCCATGGGAAAACATCAGTGCAAAAAATTACATAATAATACAAAGGACAACATGGTAACTCCAGAAGAGAGTGGTGATCTTACAAATACAAGACCTGAACTGAGCAATGAAGAGGAAACAGAAGGAAGCAACACCAAAAATTCCTTTTTGATGATCATCGAAGCTCTGAAAGAAGATATGAAAAAAAGCCTTAAAGAAATAGAAGAAA